>JAHPZR010015416.1:0-15000 GCA_019787425.1 Platygyra sinensis | reverse complement strand
TACATGCAAATGGCAGTAACAACGTACCCTCTATAACAACAGGCTTTCTCTTCCATTGTCCTGAATATCTTGGATATGCAGAACCTGTTGCAACTGATATGTAGTCACTGTTCCGTCTGTAAAGATCATAATGTGAACCATTTTTACATCAAACCCAAATGAATCACTGACCATTGTTACACCTCATACAAGCAACGTGTTAAACACGAAAGCCATACCTAAATTCCAGTGCGTAGTATTTAAAAAAGCCCACAAACAGCTCTACTAGGGATTGCCTATTCTCTGACCTGAAAGAAAAAAAGCATATAACTATAACTTGAGGTTTTATAAGGCACTGCACATAAAATTTGATAATTCTTTTCTATAAAGGGTGTGGAAAGCAAAATGGTAAATGATAATGAATCATGCACATTACAGTAAACACTTGTCGAAAACATTACGGACCGGTCAAAAACAATACGGACTAAAAAGCTTTACCCAAGAGGTTAAACTTTACCCGCGTTTGACCAATCAGAGAGCAGTATTTTTAATAGCCGTCTGGCCGAGTAAAGTTTACCCATTCAAGTAAACTTTACCGGCAGCTGTTTATGAAATACCAACCGTTTCAAGTCCAAATAGCTAAATTATGTTACCTTTCCTTGAAATGCTATGTTTCTAAGTGCAACAGACTATTTTGACCTAAGTATACGAAAAAATCTTTGTTTACGTCCATGAAAGCTGGCGCGCTTTTTGCTTCGAAAACTAATCGAGCGGAACTTCTTAGGTCAATATATGTTATTCATTATCTGTTATTCATTATCTCGGTCTCAAGGGAGCGTTTGGTGACAGGTCCCGGTCACGAAATCATAACTTCAACTTGTTTGTGATCACAGCTACTGCACCTCTTTTGTAGAAATTTGAATTGCTGCTACATGTTTCGGATTCTTCTAGTAGGTAACGTAGCATAAATGGTCTTCATATCAAACCAGAATTCGAACTATATTGCTTCAGGCATGAAAACAGTTTAAAATGAGTTGAAAACTTATCATAGTCCTCGCGGTAAACTTTACCGTGACTCGCGCGCCAGAAAGTTTTCGCGCCAGTTATGACAGACATGTTCTCAAAAGCAAATTACTGTATGGCCAGTTGGACACCATATTTCTTCATAATCACGTACTAATTTACGTGTTGAAGGTATTAACTAAAAATCCTAGAGTGAAAACCTAATTGTAGCTCTTACATCTAGCCCGTTTACAGTTCACCGATGCATCATGTCACCATCGGCATTTAACGCAATGTAAATAAACTTAGTCTAATTAATAAGCTGGCGCGAAATCACGTTTTGTTGCCGCGAAAGTTTCTGTCCTCTAGAGCCAAGGTTATGGTGTTTAAATAGAGAGTTTGTTTTCTCATGATAAAATTCCTCTACGAAAACATATCTACATCTTACCTTGTGATCGACACTACCTTTGAAGGTCCAGATCTGTGTAGACGTGATGTTTAGTCCCTCCGATCTTCTCACCGCTTCAAACGAACTGCAACTTGTTGTTATCCTTACATTATTCATCTCTTCCGCACAATTTTCAAGAAGGAACTTGTTATTCCGCAGACTTCATCCGGCAGCGTGATGAATTTTGGGCTAGATTGCAGAATACCCGGCCCACAAAATATCTGACTTAGGTAACTGCTACCGCAGTACCGCAGTCGTGTGTTAATTTTGCGCCCGCAGTCCTGCGGCCCAGTAGTCGTCAGTCGTTGTAATGATAATCAGTCGAGTTGAAATGCTGCTACCGCAGTCCCGCAGTCCCGTACTCAATAAAATGAATAATAACTCCCTTTCTTAATCGAGCGTATTGATACCCGACAACATAACAAAATACATTACTTCTACTCTGTGATTAATCTATGATGCGATTATCCTACCCTTGTGAATCAAGGTATTCTATTAGCACGCAACACATGTATATATATTGTATCCACAACAATGAGATCACGAACTAATATTTTACTGCATATCATTCACACCTAACCTCGATAAATTACAAAACAAAAAATAAAGCTTACATTCCAAAGACTGTTTTAAACCTGTGACGAGACTAGCGAATTTTAAATCCTAATTTCCAGAATAAATTTTTTTCACATCTTGAAGAAACATTTCAAATAAATCATTATCTTTGTTCCTGTAATGCCACATAAACTCTGCTAAGTATGACGAGAAGTGGTGTTTCCTGACACCGAAGAGAGGCATTTTAACCTTAGCATGTCGCCAGTGTCCTTCCATTTTATTGGTGTTGTCACCATAATCATTCACAAATTCTATTGAATGGTTAACAGTTCTATGAGTGTACCCATGTTTCTCTAAATTACAGTAGGCTTTCCAGCAGTCTGAAATTATTGTAGTTCCTGGTTTAATCCACTTTTGGATGATCGGCAATAAAGTTTGTTCATCTCTTTTCTCCACCGCGAAAAGAAAGCATTTTCTACTGTCGTTCTCGATTCCGCTGAATACCCACTGCCCTTCAACACGATGTCCACGATGATACTTGCGTTTTCCAAATTTACTCTCATCAATTTGAACGACCTTTCCCTCTCCACCTAGGCTCTGGCTATCTTCCATTAGCGATATTTCACAGACTTCCCGACAAACACTGTCCCAATCCACGCCTGTATGTGTTGCAAGTCCAAGTTCGTGTCTTATTTGGGCCTGATCCAATTCCTGGCACCACCAATAACTGTATTTTAGGCCCGTTCCAAACGCCGCTCCATTCATGCGCCGAACCTAACTGATGAATTAAGTACGGCAGAAGAGCGGCGTTTGAATCAGTTTGGTTCGGCAGGTTTGGTTTGGAGCGGCAAACAACATTAAATTCGGCAGGGTCTGCCGCACTATGCGACGTTGGAGCGGCGGCCGATTCATACGGCGTTCTCCTCATGTGCCGAACCTAATGCATAAATTGTGATAATTTATAATCTTCCCACAATACACTCCAATATGTCTTGCGCATGCCTGAATTCTCCTCAAATCCAACATGGCGTCCAAGCTACAGGATTGTAGTGTTTGCTTTCGTGATACGAAATATGTCTGCATCTATTGCAAGATACCTTTATGTAACATGTGTGGCGAGCCAGAATTTAACGAGGATGTAGAAGGTTGGATTCCAGGAAAACAAGTTGGATACTGTTACGGCTGTGCGAGAAAGCTGAAATTCAAAAGAAAGTTCGAGGAAGGGACATGTGAGGACGAAAGTAGTAATGTAGAACTGGAAGCAGGAAAAAGGTGAGAATTTTTTCGACTTTAAGATTCATGGGCAGCAAAAGCTTGCTTTTTGTAAATTTCGTGCTTTTCCTCTTTTTTTACCTTCTATAGTATTGTCCTGATTTCAATTTTGGCCAGAAAAAAAAAATAATAATAATTTTGTCCGCAAACAGTTTTTTGCCCAGCTGCAGCATATAAGCATACGCATTGTTTTGTTTGTTCTCCAGCTACACGACTGTACACTTAAACACTATTCTTGTTACCTTTGATTTTCGAAATAACAGTAGGGGTTATGCAACAAAGAAAGTAATGGACTTTCATATTATTTTACTTAACAAGTTTTGATATGTTTTTCGGATAAAACCTCTGTCTTGCACATGATCTGCACATCTATTATTAATAATTATTTTGTAATTGCACATTTTCCGCTTGTTATAAAAATTTAGGTATTAAAATTTTTATACATTTATTAGATATATGTTGTACGTGTAGGTCAAAATGAAATTCAGGTTAAAATGAAACTCTTTTGTCTCTTAACACTAATTATTCATGGGTCATGAATAATTAGGGCTATTGAGAATCAAACCAGGTTAAATCATTTTAACCTGAATTTCATTTTGACCTACAACATATTTTGTTCAATAGATATTTTCATATTAAAGAGTGAAATAAGGTTTTTTAAAATAACTGAGTTACTATGCACTCTGGTTGGTCAAGGGGTGTGTTTAGATGTGAGTATGTGAACATGGCTGTGATGTTTTAAATTTGTGCATATTTTTTATAATTATTTTGCAAAAGCAATGGAGCACTTTTTCTGTGTTTACATAGCCACATAAAACAAGAAAGGTTTGAATAATTCTTGAAAGTTATGCGAACCCAAGACATAGTCAAGAGTTTGCATAACTGTCTCAAATTCTCCCAACCCACTACCACTATTTAATCACTGAAAAATGTTTTGTTGCTTAAATGTAAACCTGTTTACAATAAATATATTTTCAGATCAGTTACTCCCTCAACCGAACAGTCAAGTTTATCCAGTAGTGATCGAGAAGAAACTGAAGTGGAAAGTGACTCTAACCAAGATGTGGATGACAGCCTCAAACTTTTTGTTAGAAAAAAAACACCAAAAGTAAAAAAAGCCTCCAGTAAGAAAGGTGGTAGGAAGGCCATGTGGAGTCAGAGTTTATTGAGTGATTTAGTGGATATAATAATCTCTAGTGAATATTACAAGAAAAAGTTAATCTTTACAAACACAAAAAATCAAAAAAATGGAGAGATTTATGCACAAATTCTAGTTACACTCAAACAGCGAGCTTCAGAGAGGGGCGAGGAGGTACCTTTTACTAACATTCAACTTCGCACAAAGTTCAAGAAGGCAATTGCAGAATGCAAAAAGGCTGCTCTGACGATTAAAACAGCGACAGGAATCAAGAGGTTTATAGAAGAGAAATCTTATGGAGCATGGTTCAATGACCTGTTTTCAATTGTAAAAACTCGTGATGCTTGCAGGCCTGAACTGGCAATTGAACCATCAAGTTCAGGGGTGAGTGTACCAGATTCAGAGACTGGTGACACATCAAGTTCTTCTGCAGCTGGTATCAAAGAAAAAATTGAAATTCCAAAACTTTCAAAGAAAAGAAAGGATGACCCTGTTGTTGAAGCCATTGGGCTGATCAAGAATGTTATTGAGAACGACCCGATGAAAGACATGATTTCTTATTTAAGGGAAGAAGCTGAAAAGGCCCGTGAGCATGAGCTTAAAATATTACAAATAGTTGCTCAACAACCAACCACACAACAATCTACTGCATATGTTGGACCCTTGAGTTGGCAATATGGTAACCAAGATGTCCAGTCATCTTCCACAGGCCAATATGGAGGTGGTTATGGCTGTCATGATATGTGGTCATATACACAGTGACATGTAATTTGGTCTCATCTTTCTGACATCAGTGAGATAAAACCCTGAGAACTGATTAGCAAAGTTTGAGAACTTAATTGGTTGAGTTTTTATTTACTTTTTATTAACTAATTTGAAAGTGATAATGTTATTATTCTAACACAACTGTTGATATCTGTTAATAACCTCACAAGAGCTGTCATTACATGCATTATCATCTCATTATAAAATGCCTGGTGGTTCTCAAGGAGAAAAGTGTCTGGAAAGTGTGAATTACACATACAGTAAGCCATCAATTACATTTATGCTTTTCCTGTCCAACGTACAAAACTATACCAAACGGTTATGTTTATATTGTAGTTTATAATGAATATCAGGTCAAAGGGACTTCAAACTAGTTTGATCTGTATTTTCCTTTGTTTAATTAAGGATTATGGTAATAAATCTGGAACATAAGAAAATACAAATCAAGCTAGTTTAAATCAGTTTGACCTGACATTCATTTTAAAGTATATTTGTCTTACACTTGCACTCTAACTAAACAAAAACAACAGCAAATGCTCTGATCCCCTGAGCTTGCCCATTTCATGCTCGAAATATCCCTAACAAACCCCAAGACTTGAATCTTTGAGTAGTTCATCAAGGATAACGAGAACTAGAGGAGTGCTGTATACTTAAGTAGACTTTCTTTGATGCCGTTGTTCTCTCTTAAGCTCTCTTAAGCTACATGTATGCCTTAACTTTTCCATGCAAATGTCAACACAGGACAAAGAGCACAAAAAATCTCCAAAATTTCCTCACTGTATGAAAGGAATTTCGATTTTCTTGCTATGTTCATTCATATTCAAGTGTATTCATGTTAACTTTGGTCCCTTGTTATACCTGTTGAAATTCTGCTTGTGTAATAAACGATTTTAGATCATTTATTCAATCTGTTTTTATTGGTGATCAGTGTAGGCTTTTGAATAAAGGGTTGGACTATTGCAATTAAGGGAATGGCAGGCTGGGAAAGGGGGCAGGGGGCAAGGTTGACAGGAGGGATATACAGTGTACAGACTCCCTTATAAAATAATTAATGTTCTCAACTTCCTGCATGTTTAGTAGTGTTCCAGCTAAAGTGCATATGAATCATTCAGTAAGTTTCTAGAGGTTTCTTTCACCCCACAATTTTTCAGTCAGTGCATCTCTAATTCGACCTGCTTGAATGCAAGTGTCCACAACCTTTTTACATGCTGTCATGTGCAACTGATCTCTTATTGCTTCCCTGGGTTTCCTTTCATTTGTTTGTGGATCAATGGTTAGGTCTAAATTCCTGGAAATTGTATCTCCCTTTTCAATGCAGATGTTATGTAATGTCATGCAGGTAAGTGTTGCTGTCTTTGCTTCATGTGGACCACTTTCATTTCTTCTCAGAAGAACTCTCCATCTACCCTTCAGTTGTCCGTAAGCTCCTTCAGTAACCATTCGAGCGCGGCTTAGTCTATAGTTAAAATACCTTTGTTTTGCTGTTAGCACTGCATTTGTGTAGGGTTTCAACAACCAGGGTTGAAATGGAAAGGCAGAATCGCCTATAATTAGTGGCGGTATGGTCACATCAGCAACTTTTTGTCCAATATTTGGAATAAAGCTATGCTCTTTAATGTTTTCCCAAAGACATGTAGACTGAAAGATAACTGCGTCATGGGAATTTCCCGGGAAGCCACAGCTTCCCCAGATGAACCTGTAACTCGAGTCGACTATAGCCATCAACACGATGGAGTAGAAGTTTTTAAAATTATGATACTCCTTGCAGGCTTCAGCTCCACCGGGTGGACACTTGATTGGAATGTGGCATCCATCTATTGCAGCCCAACAAAAGGGGAACTGCCACCTGTTATTCATATCTTCCATCTTTCTTAAAAAATCGTCTTCACTTTCTGGCATGTTTTTCGTGATGCATTCTTGCCAGAGGTTTTCAATTATTGATGCACATACCTGGGTAACAATTGCATGGACTGTTGATACACCCAATCCAGCCATTTCTGCTATTGTATAGTAATAATCGCCTCTTCCCAATCGATACAAGCATATACCAAGGCGACATTCTGGGGAAATGGGATCTTCGTTTACCGTCTCCCGCTCCAAATCATGACGAATGCGGTTCAATATGAAGTTGAAAGTATTCCTCGATACCCTAAATGTTTTCTTAAAACGTTCATCGGAATAGGAATTCCACACAAGGTCCCACCAGCCAGAGTTTCGCACCAATCGCCTGCACGAACGTCTGTACACTCTCTCCGTGGCATTATTTTGGTGGCGTGAAAGCAATAACAAACCAACCAAACACAGCAGAACCGTCAGCCGTCTCCTTCTGTATGCGTTGCACGCGAGAATTGTTTGTGACAGCATTCGTCTTCGCCGGATACCTTGTAGAATAACTGCTTTTACGCGAGCTAGCCTTCGCATATTTTCCTCGTCCGCCATTTTAAGTTTTGGCGCTAAACCGGAAGTTTTACCTGTACCCAGACCCCTTACACATGTAAGGATTTCAGTTTGGTTCGACCCAAAGTACGGCGTATGAATCAGCCGCCGCTCCAAAGTCGCTCTTAAGTCGAACTTTATTGAGTTTGGTTCGGCACATGAGTGGAGCGGCGTTTGGACCGGGCCTTAGGATCTCTTCTAGCGTCATCTTGCTCTGCTCGAACCAGCTACCTGCTCTAATTGACAACTCCACCTTGTGCCGTTTGCTATTAGTGCGTCTTCTGCACTCCCATTTAACTCCATCCGAACGGTCGTCACAGTTCACAAGTTTCATGTCATCTCCACATACCGAGCACACTCGAGATTTGCTAAGCAATCCATCCTCCATCAACCGCTGAATAAGTCTATCCTTATCGTGAAGTCTGCAGATCAGGTCATCATATCGCCATTTTCTGTCAGGCTGGCTTTCATCTCGCGCATAACTGCCTTTTGCCATTCCACATTGGGTGGCTTGGTCCTTTTTAGGGGCTTCACCTGGAGTTTGCGTGCCAAAGCAAATTTGACGCGGTTTTTTCAAACCAATAGCAACTTGCGTCCCCTTTTCATTCATTTTCTTGCTCGAAGTAAAGATGTCACAGACGGAATAGCGGTATAGAATTTTAGATTTTTTTCACCTTTTGTTTACATGCAAATTTATCACAATTTCACACTCGGTAATTTTAAATCACTGCTGAATAAAGCGACTTTGGCGAATTTGTTTTTATTTGCCGCCTGTAGATTTCTTTGTTAATTTTACGCCGACACACTCATAGAACAGGTATTAAAAACAAATAACACTCTTCTTTCAGTTATTTAATCTTCTACGCCACTTTCTTGTTGCAATTCAGTTGTGTTTTTTGTTAACCTTGCGCCTTTCCGCGCGTCAATTCAAGACTTTTTATTAGTGTCAGCTTACTTTTTAATTAATACTAATCTCCTTTGACAAAAACTCACCGCCTCAACAACATAAAACATTTAAAAGGTTTTTGAAAACACATCAATTTAAATTTACAATTCATTCCAGCAAATGCACGTTCCTGTTATTGTTAGCTCCTTTTTTCACTTCTAATATTACTCCCGCAGTTACATGTTAAAGCTAACGCTACACACACAATTAATTTTCTCACATTACCCTTCCAAATCAAACTGACTCATAATTCAATAGATTGAATAAGTGACAGTTCCCAAAGGACCAAAAACAGTTCTGACACTTAACCAAAGACTTACGCGTGTGGCCTGCTATTGGTCAATACTCCATCTCTGAATTAGCATCTATACTTTCACTTTTCACCTACGATCTATATTTGACATTTGCCAGAAGCCTTTAGACTGTTAACAGCCCAAACAGCTCTCTCACGATGTATGCGCTTTCTAAACTTAATAGGCAAAACAAGCAAACCTGGGTAAATCTTCAGAAGCGACTCAATGAAGTGCAGTTTTCCTATGAGAAATTGTTTCCAAACTCCGACATGCACAATTTCATCAAAAACAAAGCTGTCTCTGTAGGAAGTTGCGAGGGCTATTTAATACCTTCGCTTCTCACTACAACTGCGTTCCTCCTCGCGTCAAAAGGAGCGCGCGTTCAAACGTTAACGCACAATCAGCCACTTAACATTTTCACCATTTTTGTTGGATACCCGGGAACAGGTAAATATATAGTGTCTTCTTTGATAATTCTTTCAATCTACTCTATTCGTAGTCAACTTTCCTCACGATTTTTATTTACCGTTCAATTCTTAATACCACCGTTTTCATTTGATCTTTTCAGGAAAATCGTCCGCAATTCAGCATGCCGCCCAAAACCCGTTAGAACACCTGGAGTTCACTTCTTCTATTATCAGCAAAACAACGTCTTCCGGATTGGTGAAACTGCTGGCAAATCAGCATAAAGGCTTCATTCTCTCCCCTGAAGTCTTTGACATCCTCAACAAGTTGATGAAGTCAGATGAAGAAAATGCCACTGGGGACGTTCAGCTGCTATGCAAGTTATTCTCCGGTGAACGATGCTCCTACCATTATTCCACTGAGGAGAGCAGAGTTATCCCAGCCAACACGCCTTTTAGCATATTAGGCTCCACACAGTTACTCAACGTGGCAAAACTCATCGCAAAAATGGACCATGGACATGGGTTGGTGGACCGGTTCCTATTTGCCATTCCTCTAGCGTTCCGGCCGACACTCACAGAAACTGTCAACTGAGGTGATCGAAGACTTCCTTGAAAATTTCATGAACATCCACGACAATGGTCAACTTCAGTTCACATTTGAGCCCAACGCACAGCAGCTCCTTAGGGACAACGTCGACCAATTTGTAGCGGAGGTAAACGAAGCCATCAGAGAAGGCAAAGTCCCCCCTAAATCTAAAATGCCTGAACTGGTTCCAAGAGTTGCGGCAGCATTGCACGTGCTCAATCACACCATGACTGAACTTCTCGCCGGAGTTCCAGCTTCTTCCCCACGGACTGAAATTTAGAGATCTACCCTCCAAACTGCAACTGAGTTTGTTCAGCATCTGGAAAGCCAGAAGGACCTGCTGTGTCAAGTAAGTAACCCTGCAACAACTTCTGCAGTCGCTTTGTGTATCACTTATTCATTAATCTTTCAAATTTAATCAATTTCCTGTTTTACGGCTAACTTACAAACTCAAAACATGCCCTACTACCTGCCATACTCAAGGTCTAAAGACATTCTTTTTTATATTAATTTTGTAACTTCAAATACAGGAACGACAATAAAAGCTATGGGACAAACAATCACTTTTCTTTTACTTCCAATAAAATTTCCCGCCCGTGAAAATAACAACCACAGCTGGAGTTATTACATGCAACACTTACAATGGGACGAATGCTTTATTGCCATACCTCCTACTTTTTGAGTCCCACGCCAGATAAATTTTGCATCTATTTTTTATTACCCTACATCATCTTATACGTTGTTGTCTAATTCTTTTCAGTTCCTGAAAGAAATCACAAACGCAACCTGTGAAAAAACAATCGAACAACCCACGCTTCAAACCATCAAAGACCAGGTTCTTCTCGCGCCGGGACCGGTCGTCAGTTACCGAAGTTTTAAACACGGAAAACAGTCTGCTAAAGCCATCGCAGAAGCAGAATATTCAAGAGCGACAGAATCTTTAAAAGAAGACGGATTTGGACATATAGTTGAATTCACCATCCCAAGAGCACGCGGGAAATGTAAGGTTTTTATTAAATCCAAACCAGATCCTTGGCCAAACACCGCCTCCATCAGCGACACAGAATTTCAAAACGCCTTTTCAAGGCCAATTCATAGTGGAATATCCGCACCAATGCGGGCTTTTTTGCAAAGCAATGCTTACATTGCATAAAGACTTCTGTTGCGTACAGAACAGACATTCTTTGAACTGTGTAAATCATGCATGTTGAATTACTGATATACAATTTACAACAAAAGCTACCAATTGTTACGTTTATAAACTTTAGGAAAATTAGCGTTGTTAGTGGGCACATGGCCAAACCAGCCGATTACAATAACCTTCATTCGAAGTAACATTTCCATTTCGAGTTTCAAATTGTATATAAAAATATCGTATAATGTTTTCTTCCCTATTGTTATCCTTAAATTGCCTTGGTAACTTCTTAATAAAATATGTTATACAATTCAAAACAGCCATTTTTATTTGTGTGCATCTTAGATTAAAATAACATCGAGGACTACAAGCAAACCACTGCGGCACTGCGGTAGCAATAGTTGTACTAGCTTGGAATTTATTATTCAGCGACTACGGCACTGCGGCACTGCGGTAGCAATAGTTGAATTAACGTGGACTTTATTATTCATCGACTACGGCACTGCGGCACTGCGGTAGCAATAGTTGTACTAGCTTGGAATTTATTATTCAGCGACTACGGCACTGCGGCACTGCGGTAGCAATAGTTGAATTAATGTGGACTTTATTATTCATCGACTACGGCACTGCGGCACTGTGGTAGCAATAGTTGAACTAACGTGGACTTTATTATTCATCGACTGCGGCACTGCGGTAGCAATAGTTGTACTAGCTTGGAATTTATTATTCAGCGACTGCGGCACTGCGGTAGCAATAGTTGAATTAACGTGGACTTTATTATTCATCGACTACGGCACTGCGGTAGCAATAGTTGAACTAACGTGGAATTTATTATTCATCGACTACGGCACTGCGGCACTGCGGTAGCAATAGTTGAACTAGCTTGGAATTTATTATTCAACGACTACGGCACTGCGGTAGCAATAGTTGTACTAGCTTGGTATTTATTATTCATCGACTACGGCACTGCGGTAGCAATAGTTGTAATAGCTTGGTATTTATTATTCAGCGACTACGGCACTGCGCCACTGCGGTAGCAATAATTGAACTAGCTTGGAAATTTTAATATTCAGCGACTACGGCACTGCGGTACTGCAGTACTGCGGTTGCAAGTAGCTTGTGCCCTTCAAAGTGGGCCGGGTATTCTGCAATCGCTCCAAGTTTTTTTTGTTCGCTGACGACACGAATATCCTATATGCTGACAAAAACCTGAGGTCATTAGAGTTAATTGTAAACCAGGAGCTCTGCAAATTGTATGATTGGTTAACGGCAAATAAATTGACCCTGAATATAAAAAAATCAAACTTCGTCATATTTTCTCCTGCTCAAAGAAAATTTACCTATCGACCCAAAATTATGATCTTTGATAACGAGCAGAATAAAAATGTAGCGTTAGAATGTAAGGAATTTATAAAATATCTTGGGATACTAATCGATAGTCATTTAACTTGGAAACATCATATTGATCATATAGCAATTAAAATTAGTCGATCCATAGGTCTAATATCTAAACTACGACATTTTGTTCCAAAACACACTCTTATAAATATCTATAGATCTCTTGTCGCACCTTATTTGACCTATGGACTGATTGTTTGGGGCCAGGCGTGTAAATCATATCTTGATAAGCTTCTCTAGCTGCAAAAATGACCGCTACGTTTTATTTATTTTTCTGACCGCAATCAGCATGCAATTCCTCTATTTTCCGATGCCGGTATTTTACCGCTACAATGTTCTTATTATGAACTTACAACTAACTTGATGTTTGATATTAGACACAGAAATGCACCTAGAAATATTTGAGACCTGTTTCAAGACATTTCTAATATTCACCCCTATAATACCCGATCCTCTGCTTCGCACAAGTTTTACACAGAAAGCTCTAGGCTCTCTATTCAACTGAACTCGTTTTCTAGAATTGGAACAAAAATTTGGAACGAGATGCCTCTTACATTAAGGAATCTTTCAAAACATGACTTTAAAAGAAAAATTAAAAGAGTACTTTTCAATATTCTGTCTTCTGAAGACTCCTATCTTGACATACGAAACGTTATTCAAAAGGTCAAATTTTCTTAAGGTTTTTATGTATTTTCAGAATAACAAGTATAGTCTTAATTGTAATATTGTTGTATTTTTGTTTCTATACCTACCCTTTTTAGTTAACTTCCAGATTTTTGATTTCTGTAAACTTGTATACGTACTCTCTCTAGTTAATTTCTTGATTTCTGTTAACTTCTATACTTACCTTTTTCTTTTTAGTTAAGACATGACCCACCTAGATTAGCTATGCTACCTGTGGGCATGTCCAATTTGTTAAAATAATTATTAGAAAATAAAAGAATGTATGTATGGTGAGATCTTCAACCACAGAAACATGAGTTTTCATCAGTCACGGAACAAATTTGTTTTATTTTAAAAGGTCTCAAAATAAATCCTCTGTTTCAGTTACACAAGAATTTAGATGATTGCTCATAAATTAAAGGCTATTTAAACACAAGCAAATAACATATGAGATATTTTTACCATAAGAAAACTATTTCTGCATAACCAATGTGCTGGGTTGATGTAACTGGTGACTGTTGCATCTGAATCACTCAAGCGTGGACAATCAAAATCAGTAGTTTTATTATTTTGTTTCATTATTTTGATAACAAGAAAAAGCAACAAGTAATATTGATGAAAATGGAAGTCTCCCATGATTATATTTTGAATCACATAAATCAAGTGCAAATTGACCTTGAGTAAGGTTGGAGATTTTTGTGTGAAAATCGAAGATACAATAAGTGCTTTTCACTCCAGCTGGGATGGTTTGCATCATGTCTTAAAGTAAGTTTAAGGTTATGAGGAAATGAAAACCTATCTTTCAGCTTATCGTCTTGGCAAGCTGTACATGTAACTATGATGTAATTGCCTAATAGTCATTCTTCCTAGCTCTCCAAAATTTCATCTCTCACAGTAATTCTGTAATTTGAATTTCCTCAAAACAACTCGACAAGGAACTCCTCGCATGCATCTCTCGGAAAACAAACCTGTTTAAAATGGCGTTTCAAGCGAAGAAGCTGTCGACCATGAAAATAAGAAAGATTTGTGTGTCAGGAAAAGCATTGAGAGAGGAAGCTGTACCTGAAAGAGTTTCTGGTGAGTTGACAAGAACCTCCAAGGTTTATGTGGATTCTTGTAACAGCGAGTTTCAATCGATAAAATGTTGTAGCAGTATCTCGATTTCCGCAATAGAAAGGTCAAGTGAGAGATCTGTTGATTTATTTAGTGCAAAGATTAAGTTCTCTCGTGACAAATACACTGTCCTTCAGGTTAGGTGGTATGAATATGCAAGGATGGAATTAAAAAGTTGGGAAGCTAGGAAGTTAGTTCACGACAGTTGCAAAGATGCTGATATTGTACGATCAATGGTTTCGTGTTTATAGATCTGGAATGTAGTAAGCAGTACAGTTTGCAGCAGGTCATAGAAGTTAGAAGAATGACAAAGCGAAAATGTTAGAATCGATGTTAGGAACCTCATTTGCGAAGCAGATCGCAGCAATCAATGTTACGGAGGACGAGAAAAAAGAAAAAAGTTTGCCTGGTTATAAATAATGAAAATAATTAAGTTTGAAAAGAACTTATTCGTGTTGAAGCAAGAATTTATTCCCTTTCTTGGGTCATTCTTGAAAGTTTTTTCGGAGTTGGTAAATCAAACGAGCTACAACTTGTCAGTGGTAACAAGCCATCATGTCGTCAAGCTCAGTATCAAACCTTTCGTTTATCAAATATGTCATTTTCTAGCTTTGTAGTCGTAAAGTTTACTTGATGTTGTTGATGTACTTGTTCAGAGTGCTAGTTGTTTCTTTATACTTTTCAAATACTTCGGATTCAAGTTGGCAATTGTATCCAGGGCTAATGTGTGGCTTCATAGCTCAGTTGGTAGAGCATCGCACCGGTATCGCGGAGGTCACGGGTTCGAATCTCGCTGAAGCCCTGATTTTTTTCAGGCTTCTTCTTTCCAATTGCTTAAATTGGAAAAGTTACTGCGATGATCAT
>JAHPZR010015414.1:0-13144 GCA_019787425.1 Platygyra sinensis | reverse complement strand
GCCGGGCTTTCAAATGTTGTTCGTTACAACGGGGTCTTCGTTATAGCGGGGTTCGTTATATAGCGGGGTTCGTTATAGCGGGGTGCCACTTTATGCTGTTATTTTCTAGTATAATGTCAATGACATTTTTGTCATTTCACCAGCGCGAATGTTTTCCAATAAGTTCTTCATCATCGAGCGAACATCGAAGTGAGCTGGGGACTAATTTTCCTATGAATCGTCAAACGTATTTTTGAATAAAGTTTGAATCACCTTACGGCACTGGTTGGCGTTCTAATATTATATATTATTATTATTATATATTATATATATTATATTATATTATATATTATATATATTATATTATATATCATATATATTATATTATATATTATATATATTATATTATATATTATATATATTATATTATATGTTATATATATTATATTATATATTATATATATTATATATATATTATTATATTATATTTTATATATAATAAAATTTATTATATATAATATAATAAAGTTTGAATCACCTTACGGCACTGGTTGGCGCTGTAATCATTTCAGTTTTATCTTTACACTGATTAACTAATGAGGAAACAGCCTGCATGCTCAACAATAGTAACACTTGGATAACTTGAATACTATTAGTAGAATTTCAACTCAGTACATGTAGCATTTTGGCCATTTGAGTTAAGGTACATTATGGCCAGTGGAACAGAGAATATTCTAACAGAATTTCAGCAAAATGAACAAAACAATCAAAATTGAACTGAAGGCAAGTGTTTTCATAGATTTTAGGAATTCTTTGCACAACTCTATTTTTCTTTTCTTTTTTCTAAAGCGTACTACAATGTAGCCAATGCAAAATCCTTGCTGTTGTAACGGACAATTACCTCTGTGAGGCACGCCTGCATTGAATCATGGTAGTTGTTTTCAACAAAAGAAAGGTGACTTCTAAGATGGTCATTATATAACTACCATACACCTTATTCCAAAATGGCCTCTATTTTAGTATTCTTTTTTTTACTTGTTCACTTGGTGCCTCGTTTAACGGAAAATATTCTTTTGACTTTCGACTTTAAGAACGAGGCAACAAGGGCAAATTTGCAAGAAAACAAAAGAATACTAAAATTGGAGGCCATCTTGAAATAAGGGGTATTGATTCTCTGCGGGTACGTCTCATAAGGGAAAGTGACAAACTTTCTTACAGGTTGTTCCTATTAAAGAAAATTTCTTATAACTTGCAATGGTTTCTTCAGCTGTATACTTCTTTCTTTTCTCAGATGTTAATCACGACAAGTATATTGACCAGGCTAATTTCAACAGATCAACGCTTTGTAGCAGAGAAACGTAAGTTGACCCATAAATTCAGTCCAAGATGCCTTCCGTAAATATTTGTCACGCAGAACATTATAAGGCGATTTAAAAACAAGAAACGCAGTAACGTTGCAGAGTATTATATTATTGCATTTATTTCTAAGCGTATCTACCATTATTTTAATTAAGAAACTTGACTAGAGAACTGAAGACGATGGCGGGCATTTTGGAATAGGCCCCTGCAAGTTTAGGAGAACCGTAATAATTGTAACATACCTTGTCTGATGTTGTTTGACGATGCCAAAGTGTTTTTGTTTATTTGATCATCATGATGTAATAAGCCAAGTCCAATATGTTTGTCTTTTAGTTTTTTTCTGTTTTTACCATGCCATAAAAATACAGCCAATCAGAAAACAGGAGAGTCAGTGTCTACTCGAATTACCCATCATGCGCTGCGCACATGTCGCGTTGATTGTGTTGACTACTGTATTTCCTTCAGCATGGTGTGGAATCAGTAGTTATGCAATGCTTTTGACTGTTATACCATGGCGGAATATCTCACTTGTTTTATTTCTTAGTATACACACGAACCGTTATATTAACTATTATGTATATTTACTGTGCCCTTTATTTCTACGTATGTATAATTTAATGAGAAATAGCACACAAACTGCAGTTACAAACATGACAATAAAACGCATGTTGGAAAACAAAATTATTTAACTTTAACTTGACGTTTCGTATGTTTCTACATACATCTTCAGAAGTGACCGTTAGTAATACAAGTAGCAACTAAGTTTAAATTTAAACTTAGTTGCTACTTGTATTACTATTTCTCATTAAGCTACGATGGCCAAAGAAAAAGAATTTTTATGTATAATTTGTTTTTGATCATATGTGTTTAGTAATTTCCTTCACAAAAGGTATATTGGCTAGTGCTTGTAACTGCTCAAAGACGCAGTCTCTCGTGAAAGAACTTATCGTAAGAGACTGCTCGTTTTCTCTCATTATAGGGACAAAGGGCAATCAACACAATCTACAAAACTCGAGCCCAACAGAAGTCAAGAAGTCGAACAAGAAGAAAATGATAACAAAGAACTTTCAATGAAAACGCCGTCGGAAAGTGAAAAGGAAGAGGGAAATTACGAAGAACTTATCTGCTTAGTTCGACAATTTTATGTGGAAAGACCCGTCAATCCATCCGCTATTGCTCATCAAAACATTGAAACATGTTAGGAACAGCAGAAAGTACGTATAGAACTGCGTTTGTCCAATAGAAAACGAAGAAACAAATAGATTCCACAAACCCGGGCCTCTTCTGGTGGACAGTATTTGAAATCTATTGTCGGTTGTCTCAAATTGTGAGGCCACATGTATTAAGAGGTCGACGCCTGATTTGCTAGCTCAACTGACGTCACGTAATGTTGTACTCGGTGGGGGTTTCTACAAATTACCAGTGAGCAAGCTATAAATAGATTTCAAATATTGGGCACGGAATTTAATCTCTTTATTATTCTCTCTTGACTACTATTTTTTTTTTATGGCTGTTGCCTTGTTAACACGTTTATTTCTGGAACAGTGGAACCTTGTTTCGCCTGAGAAACCTAAATTTTACGCGTGTGAATAAAATCTTAGCTATTATTGTACCATTCAAATGAAAGCAATTGGTTATAAGTTTGCTCCCATCTTAAAGTCCGTACATGTATGACCATATAAATGTAAGTTGTTGAGTGGTACTTACAAGTTGTATTCTTTATTAATCTGTACAAAGTGCCATAAAGGGAAGTCTGTGCTTAAACCTAAGTGTGTGACCATTTATAAATAAAAGCTATTGAACATTACTCTCACGTGTGCAGCTAATAAGTACTAATTCTGGTGTCCCTACTGGTACTAATAGTGATTCTTGGAATTACTGTTACTAGTACTGTGACCTCCCTAAGTACTAATTCTGGTGTCCCTACTGGTACTAATAGTGATTCTGTGAATTACTGTTACTAGTACTGTGACCTCCCTGTTTACTTGAATTACAAGTGCAGTTACACTTGAATGTAGACTGACTGCGTGGATAATCATGTCATTTAAGAATATCTTATAGATCAGTGACAGTTCTTTTCACTGAACCAAGATGTATCCCATGGCTTTGAAGTTTTTACTTCCATTTTCTGATGTATACCGTCCCACGTTTCCACAAGTGTTATTGCCATAAGTGTATCCTGCTGTACCAAACCCTACTTTGGAAACACAAGTGCCGCACTTCTGCTGATTGTTGGCAACAATTCCGATCCTCGCTATAGATGCTTCCAGTACAGAACAACCACAGTTAAATCCTTCACAAGAACACGCAGTCTGTAGGGTGGCTTGGGACCTAATCAGCGACTTCCACGTGTCACGACCCAGTGAGGTGGCGCGGTATTGCCCATTAGCGATCAGTGAGTACAGAGAGTTGGCCTCCTTGTCGATGACAATGAAATTGATCTTCTGCCTAATCTTCATACCGAGACAAATCTTGGAGAAGGGTGTGTTCCAATAGGTCGGTAGCTTGGTCCCGTTGCCGTCAAACCCACTCTTCCCATCTAAAAGGTTGGTTACATTTTTATCACTCCAATAAGGCGAGTCAAAATGAAAGGTGTCCTGAGAAAGAACTGTATTAATCAGTTGGTCATGAGTTACTTCTGAATTCATTACAAACTCGGAATTGTCCTTATGGTTGACTTAAATCCCTCATGCCATGCTTTTTATCTATAACTTGAATTGTACCTTAACTGTGCTTAAGAGAGGATGAAGGAAGAGTTATTCTACCACATAGGCCTTATTTCCAAGGTCATATGGTATCCAGTCCTGCCACGGATAATGCTATCACGTGCATTGCTTAGATGTTTTATACGGAGGATGAAAATGCGTGGAAAGCCTCTTGGGGTTGCCTGTTTCTGGACACTTCCTGGTTTTTTGGAAGCCATGATTTCTTGAATGTAGTGGAAGTCTTTCAGGACTTCTTGAATGCTGTTGATGTCTTCCAGGATTTCGTGAATGCTAGACCCTTCTAGAATAGGCCTTATCACGGTTTCGACGCCATCTTGACGGGTAGGCAAAGCGGTCAGAAATCACAGTGTTTGTATGGGAATGCGATGGCAAATAAGTTTTTTTCCAAAATTGAATTTCTCTCGATTTGCGAATCAAAACATTAAAGTATTACGTAGAACATTGTATTCACCAGTTTGAAGGATGTAGCTTGGCTAGAAGACGCTCAGTTTTTTTTTTCTTTGAAGTAACAATCTTTACTTGAATTTTTTTTACTTGCTACTTTTAACATGTTATTAGTGTAAGTTTGTACAACAAAAAATATATATATAATCAAAAACAAATAATCATGTTAACTACTAAGTCAGTCATCAAAAATTCACTACAATGTTCAATAATTAATTAATTATAAATTAATTATTAATCAGCCACTTAAAAACAATTCTTCATAGGATTTCCATTTATCACGGAAAAGAAATAATTCTATTCGATTTGTAAGCAATATATTTTTCAGTTTCGTATGTCTTTTCAAGAATTCTCTGAAAGTGACTAATTGACGGTTTAATATCTTTATGCCTACAATTCCATAAATAACTTTTACCTAGAATTATTACATAATTGACTATGACAACATCACTTAGTAAGAGGCATCCCCAACTACTAATATTATTCAAAATGTTGGCAATAACATCCATCCAAAAAGAGTATGAAAAGGGACAAGTAAATAATACAGAAGACGCTCAGTTGATTTTCTAATTTTCCATACATTTGTCTGTATTTTTTCCCGCGAACCGCATCTAGACGTCCGTCTAACCAGTCAAATTTTACAGAAAAATGTATGAAAAGTTAAAAAAAAATTAACTGAGCGTCTTCTACCTAAGCAATATCCTCCAAACTTACTGACTACAGTTTTCTACCTTGCATTTCAACGTTGCGATTGACAAATTTTATCAAATTAAATTTTGGAAAAAGTTTTTTCTTTTCCATCGGACTCCCATACGAACACTGTAATTACTGATTGCTTTGCTTACACGTCAAGATGGCGTCGAAAACCGTGATAACGCCTATTTCTGAAGCCGGAGTGATTTAAAACGATCTTGAGAGGTATTACCAGGGAACAAGGCCTCTCAGTGTGGGAAAAGAGCTCTCTGATCCTTCACCCTCTTTCGGAAGAGTTATGGAGCCCAAGTGTTATTTCCTTGAGTACCTCCGAGGTTATCAGTCATGTGACAGTATACCGGAAGAATGACCGATCCCAGTTTCAGAGGTTAAGCTTTGTTACCTTCAGCCCTGAAACACAAGGGGACAATCAAGAGAGTTTCAGCGCTCAAAAAAATATGTCGAAAGATCTCTACACAGGGCAATCATTTTAAATTAACGGAGAAGTGCTGTTGTAAAGTGGTTGTACTCGTTTCTCCCAATATGAATACGTTTCTTTTTGGCCAATCGAAGTAGAGTTTACTTCCAAGTTATTGTTATATAGTTCCCTTCAGGTCCGAGCAACTAAGAAAGGAAAGAGTCATTACTGTAAATCCATTTTGTGACATGATAAATAAATATGTGACTGATAAGAAAGCACGTAACTATATTAGGACTCAATCAAAAACATTTGTTTCTTGCTCCGGAGACATAATGAAAGTTAAAAAGTTTTACAAACTCGGAGCTAAAAGTTAAAACTTGTGAAATATTTCGTCCGTTTTTCCAACCGGACTTCATCAGTCAATGATATGAACGTTAAAAGGATGAATTTTAAAAAGGGGTTTTAACGCCTCTTGGGGGTTAGAATTGTGTCATAGATAGCTGCTAATTCGTAACCATTGTCTCTGTTTAACGCCGGTTTCGTAAGTTTAATTTGAATAGCTTCTTTTATCCTGCGTTTGAAGGTGTTAACTTCGGTTGATAGTACTTTTGTCTTATTTGGGTCCACCGAGTGGCCCTCCATGCGACAATGCTCGTAAATAGCTGATGAACTTCTTGATTGGTGTTCTTGTTCTGTATAAGATGGTTCTACCAAGATCTCCGTGTACCGCAAACCTACGCACACGGACCAGTACCTAAACTTCCAATCAAACCATCATCTACAACACAAACGAGCTGTGGTTAACACCCTGATGTTGAGAGCTCAGACCTTGGTTACGGAAAACGATGACAGAACTAGAGAAACACAGCACGTCAAGCAAGCTCTAAAAATGAATAACTATCCAGAATGGATGCTAACAATACCACATCCAAAATCTACAACAGAAGATACCGAAGAGCCTCAAAATGAGAAGAAAATCTATGTATAAACGCCATACATCAAAGGAATCTCGGAACGCCTGCAAAGAGCGTTCAAGTCACACGAGGTTACACTTATTCATAAGCCTGTGAATTCTCTAAGATCACAATTGGTACGTGTCAAGGACACAACTGTCAATCTCAAGAAATGCGGTACTGTGTACCAGATCCAT
Source organism: Platygyra sinensis (assembly GCA_019787425.1). Lineage (NCBI taxonomy): Eukaryota > Metazoa > Cnidaria > Anthozoa > Scleractinia > Merulinidae > Platygyra > Platygyra sinensis. The sequence continues at coordinate 6,372 of JAHPZR010015414.1, read as the reverse complement.
TGTGAGAAGTGTAACAAGGAGTACGTCGGCGAAACGGCCCGCTCTCTGGAAATCAGAGTGAAAGAACACCAATCAAGAAGTTCATCAGCTATTTACGAGCATTGTCGCATGGAGGGCCACTCGGTGGACCCAAATAAGACAAAAGTACTATCAACCGAAGTTAACACCTTCAAACGCAGGATAAAAGAAGCTATTCAAATTAAACTTACGAAACCGGCGTTAAACAGAGACAATGGTTACGAATTAGCAGCTATCTATGACACAATTCTAACCCCCAAGAGGCGTTAAAACCCCTTTTTAAAATTCATCCTTTTAACGTTCATATCATTGACTGATGAAGTCCGGTTGGAAAAACGGACGAAATATTTCACAAGTTTTAACTTTTAGCTCCGAGTTTGTAAAACTTTTTAACTTTCATTATGTCTCCGGAGCAAGAAACAAATGTTTTTGATTGAGTCCTAATATAGTTACGTGCTTTCTTATCAGTCACATATTTATTTATCATGTCACAAAATGGATTTACAGTAATGACTCTTTCCTTTCTTAGTTGCTCGGACCTGAAGGGAACTATATAACAATAACTTGGAAGTAAACTCTACTTCGATTGGCCAAAAAGAAACGTATTCATATTGGGAGAAACGAGTACAACCACTTTACAACAGCACTTCTCCGTTAATTTAAAATGATTGCCCTGTGTAGAGATCTTTCGACATATTTTTTTGAGCGCTGAAACTCTCTTGATTGTCCCCTTGTGTTTCAGGGCTGAAGGTAACAAAGCTTAACCTCTGAAACTGGGATCGGTCATTCTTCCGGTATACTGTCACATGACTGATAACCTCGGAGGTACTCAAGGAAATAACACTTGGGCTCCATAACTCTTCCGAAAGAGGGTGAAGGATCAGAGAGCTCTTTTCCCACACTGAGAGGCCTTGTTCCCTGGTAATACCTCTCAAGATCGTTTTAAATCACTCCGGCTTCAGAAATAGGCGTTATCACGGTTTTCGACGCCATCTTGACGTGTAAGCAAAGCAATCAGTAATTACAGTGTTCGTATGGGAGTCCGATGGAAAAGAAAAAACTTTTTCCAAAATTTAATTTGATAAAATTTGTCAATCGCAACGTTGAAATGCAAGGTAGAAAACTGTAGTCAGTAAGTTTGGAGGATATTGCTTAGGTAGAAGACGCTCAGTTAATTTTTTTTTAACTTTTCATACATTTTTCTGTAAAATTTGACTGGTTAGACGGACGTCTAGATGCGGTTCGCGGGAAAAAATACAGACAAATGTATGGAAAATTAGAAAATCAACTGAGCGTCTTCTGTATTATTTACTTGTCCCTTTTCATACTCTTTTTGGATGGATGTTATTGCCAACATTTTGAATAATATTAGTAGTTGGGGATGCCTCTTACTAAGTGATGTTGTCATAGTCAATTATGTAATAATTCTAGGTAAAAGTTATTTATGGAATTGTAGGCATAAAGATATTAAACCGTCAATTAGTCACTTTCAGAGAATTCTTGAAAAGACATACGAAACTGAAAAATATATTGCTTACAAATCGAATAGAATTATTTCTTTTCCGTGATAAATGGAAATCCTATGAAGAATTGTTTTTAAGTGGCTGATTAATAATTAATTTATAATTAATTAATTATTGAACATTGTAGTGAATTTTTGATGACTGACTTAGTAGTTAACATGATTATTTGTTTTTGATTATATATATATTTTTTGTTGTACAAACTTACACTAATAACATGTTAAAAGTAGCAAGTAAAAAAAATTCAAGTAAAGATTGTTACTTCAAAGAAAAAAAAAACTGAGCGTCTTCTAGCCAAGCTACATCCTTCAAACTGGTGAATACAATGTTCTACGTAATACTTTAATGTTTTGATTCGCAAATCGAGAGAAATTCAATTTTGGAAAAAAACTTATTTGCCATCGCATTCCCATACAAACACTGTGATTTCTGACCGCTTTGCCTACCCGTCAAGATGGCGTCGAAACCGTGATAAGGCCTATTCTAGAAGGGTCTAGCATTCACGAAATCCTGGAAGACATCAACAGCATTCAAGAAGTCCTGAAAGACTTCCACTACATTCAAGAAATCATGGCTTCCAAAAAACCAGGAAGTGTCCAGAAACAGGCAACCCCAAGAGGCTTTCCACGCATTTTCATCCTCCGTATAAAACATCTAAGCAATGCACGTGATAGCATTATCCGTGGCAGGACTGGATACCATATGACCTTGGAAATAAGGCCTATGTGGTAGAATAACTCTTCCTTCATCCTCTCTTAAGCACAGTTAAGGTACAATTCAAGTTATAGATAAAAAGCATGGCATGAGGGATTTAAGTCAACCATAAGGACAATTCCGAGTTTGTAATGAATTCAGAAGTAACTCATGACCAACTGATTAATACAGTTCTTTCTCAGGACACCTTTCATTTTGACTCGCCTTATTGGAGTGATAAAAATGTAACCAACCTTTTAGATGGGAAGAGTGGGTTTGACGGCAACGGGACCAAGCTACCGACCTATTGGAACACACCCTTCTCCAAGATTTGTCTCGGTATGAAGATTAGGCAGAAGATCAATTTCATTGTCATCGACAAGGAGGCCAACTCTCTGTACTCACTGATCGCTAATGGGCAATACCGCGCCACCTCACTGGGTCGTGACACGTGGAAGTCGCTGATTAGGTCCCAAGCCACCCTACAGACTGCGTGTTCTTGTGAAGGATTTAACTGTGGTTGTTCTGTACTGGAAGCATCTATAGCGAGGATCGGAATTGTTGCCAACAATCAGCAGAAGTGCGGCACTTGTGTTTCCAAAGTAGGGTTTGGTACAGCAGGATACACTTATGGCAATAACACTTGTGGAAACGTGGGACGGTATACATCAGAAAATGGAAGTAAAAACTTCAAAGCCATGGGATACATCTTGGTTCAGTGAAAAGAACTGTCACTGATCTATAAGATATTCTTAAATGACATGATTATCCACGCAGTCAGTCTACATTCAAGTGTAACTGCACTTGTAATTCAAGTAAACAGGGAGGTCACAGTACTAGTAACAGTAATTCACAGAATCACTATTAGTACCAGTAGGGACACCAGAATTAGTACTTAGGGAGGTCACAGTACTAGTAACAGTAATTCCAAGAATCACTATTAGTACCAGTAGGGACACCAGAATTAGTACTTATTAGCTGCACACGTGAGAGTAATGTTCAATAGCTTTTATTTATAAATGGTCACACACTTAGGTTTAAGCACAGACTTCCCTTTATGGCACTTTGTACAGATTAATAAAGAATACAACTTGTAAGTACCACTCAACAACTTACATTTATATGGTCATACATGTACGGACTTTAAGATGGGAGCAAACTTATAACCAATTGCTTTCATTTGAATGGTACAATAATAGCTAAGATTTTATTCACACGCGTAAAATTTAGGTTTCTCAGGCGAAACAAGGTTCCACTGTTCCAGAAATAAACGTGTTAACAAGGCAACAGCCATAAAAAAAAAATAGTAGTCAAGAGAGAATAATAAAGAGATTAAATTCCGTGCCCAATATTTGAAATCTATTTATAGCTTGCTCACTGGTAATTTGTAGAAACCCCCACCGAGTACAACATTACGTGACGTCAGTTGAGCTAGCAAATCAGGCGTCGACCTCTTAATACATGTGGCCTCACAATTTGAGACAACCGACAATAGATTTCAAATACTGTCCACCAGAAGAGGCCCGGGTTTGTGGAATCTATTTGTTTCTTCGTTTTCTATTGGACAAACGCAGTTCTATACGTACTTTCTGCTGTTCCTAACATGTTTCAATGTTTTGATGAGCAATAGCGGATGGATTGACGGGTCTTTCCACATAAAATTGTCGAACTAAGCAGATAAGTTCTTCGTAATTTCCCTCTTCCTTTTCACTTTCCGACGGCGTTTTCATTGAAAGTTCTTTGTTATCATTTTCTTCTTGTTCGACTTCTTGACTTCTGTTGGGCTCGAGTTTTGTAGATTGTGTTGATTGCCCTTTGTCCCTATAATGAGAGAAAACGAGCAGTCTCTTACGATAAGTTCTTTCACGAGAGACTGCGTCTTTGAGCAGTTACAAGCACTAGCCAATATACCTTTTGTGAAGGAAATTACTAAACACATATGATCAAAAACAAATTATACATAAAAATTCTTTTTCTTTGGCCATCGTAGCTTAATGAGAAATAGTAATACAAGTAGCAACTAAGTTTAAATTTAAACTTAGTTGCTACTTGTATTACTAACGGTCACTTCTGAAGATGTATGTAGAAACATACGAAACGTCAAGTTAAAGTTAAATAATTTTGTTTTCCAACATGCGTTTTATTGTCATGTTTGTAACTGCAGTTTGTGTGCTATTTCTCATTAAATTATACATACGTAGAAATAAAGGGCACAGTAAATATACATAATAGTTAATATAACGGTTCGTGTGTATACTAAGAAATAAAACAAGTGAGATATTCCGCCATGGTATAACAGTCAAAAGCATTGCATAACTACTGATTCCACACCATGCTGAAGGAAATACAGTAGTCAACACAATCAACGCGACATGTGCGCAGCGCATGATGGGTAATTCGAGTAGACACTGACTCTCCTGTTTTCTGATTGGCTGTATTTTTATGGCATGGTAAAAACAGAAAAAAACTAAAAGACAAACATATTGGACTTGGCTTATTACATCATGATGATCAAATAAACAAAAACACTTTGGCATCGTCAAACAACATCAGACAAGGTATGTTACAATTATTACGGTTCTCCTAAACTTGCAGGGGCCTATTCCAAAATGCCCGCCATCGTCTTCAGTTCTCTAGTCAAGTTTCTTAATTAAAATAATGGTAGATACGCTTAGAAATAAATGCAATAATATAATACTCTGCAACGTTACTGCGTTTCTTGTTTTTAAATCGCCTTATAATGTTCTGCGTGACAAATATTTACGGAAGGCATCTTGGACTGAATTTATGGGTCAACTTACGTTTCTCTGCTACAAAGCGTTGATCTGTTGAAATTAGCCTGGTCAATATACTTGTCGTGATTAACATCTGAGAAAAGAAAGAAGTATACAGCTGAAGAAACCATTGCAAGTTATAAGAAATTTTCTTTAATAGGAACAACCTGTAAGAAAGTTTGTCACTTTCCCTTATGAGACGTACCCGCAGAGAATCAATACCCCTTATTTCAAGATGGCCTCCAATTTTAGTATTCTTTTGTTTTCTTGCAAATTTGCCCTTGTTGCCTCGTTCTTAAAGTCGAAAGTCAAAAGAATATTTTCCGTTAAACGAGGCACCAAGTGAACAAGTAAAAAAAAGAATACTAAAATAGAGGCCATTTTGGAATAAGGTGTATGGTAGTTATATAATGACCATCTTAGAAGTCACCTTTCTTTTGTTGAAAACAACTACCATGATTCAATGCAGGCGTGCCTCACAGAGGTAATTGTCCGTTACAACAGCAAGGATTTTGCATTGGCTACATTGTAGTACGCTTTAGAAAAAAGAAAAGAAAAATAGAGTTGTGCAAAGAATTCCTAAAATCTATGAAAACACTTGCCTTCAGTTCAATTTTGATTGTTTTGTTCATTTTGCTGAAATTCTGTTAGAATATTCTCTGTTCCACTGGCCATAATGTACCTTAACTCAAATGGCCAAAATGCTACATGTACTGAGTTGAAATTCTACTAATAGTATTCAAGTTATCCAAGTGTTACTATTGTTGAGCATGCAGGCTGTTTCCTCATTAGTTAATCAGTGTAAAGATAAAACTGAAATGATTACAGCGCCAACCAGTGCCGTAAGGTGATTCAAACTTTATTATATTATATATAATAAATTTTATTATATATAAAATATAATATAATAATATATATATAATATATATAATATATAATATAATATATATAACATATAATATAATATATATAATATATAATATAATATATATAATATATAATATAATATATATGATATATAATATAATATATATAATATATAATATAATATAATATATATAATATATAATAATAATAATATATAATATTAGAACGCCAACCAGTGCCGTAAGGTGATTCAAACTTTATTCAAAAATACGTTTGACGATTCATAGGAAAATTAGTCCCCAGCTCACTTCGATGTTCGCTCGATGATGAAGAACTTATTGGAAAACATTCGCGCTGGTGAAATGACAAAAATGTCATTGACATTATACTAGAAAATAACAGCATAAAGTGGCACCCCGCTATAACGAACCCCGCTATATAACGAACCCCGCTATAACGAAGACCCCGTTGTAACGAACAACATTTGAAAGCCCGGC
>JAHPZR010015412.1:0-20870 GCA_019787425.1 Platygyra sinensis | reverse complement strand
TTTTTTGTCAGTGAAAAGGGTTTGGTTCATATATATAAAAAAGCAATTTATTATTTTCCAGTTTCTTATTTTTGCTTTGCTACGAGCCAAAATTGAATTTTGGCCGAACTGAGGTTGCCGACCGTGATCTGAAAGGTAAAATTCACTGATTTTGTGAAGCGTGCTACGTCCCCTAAAATGCAGCTCGCAGAATTTCGTTTTCGTAGAAGTTCTAAGGTACATTCATTACTTTGACTGACGAAATATGGAAACTTTTCGGAAAATTCTAAGCTTACCAGAGAGGCTGGAAGACACCCTACTCCGAGGCCTTTGTTCACCTACTAAAATTTAGCCAAGTTTGAGGAAGAAAATCTCAAAAGTTGGGTCTAAATGAAGGCTAAAAAGCACATCACAGTAAATTTCTTACCTTAATAAACCGTTCCATAAGTTCAAACCGCTGGGTATCTCCTTGGATTGCACGCGACAACAGATTAAAATCTGCCACAATCAGTGTATTTACACAACTATCGCTCGTGTCAAAGTTCATTTGCATAACCCTTGCACTCGGCAAAAATACGTCTTCTACCGTTCAGGTTCGTTTGTTGACATTCTAAGTAGTGGCAAAAAGCTTCCTTTGGTACTTGGATAAGCAGGAGATCCATTTTTGAGCTGCAGGTTGCGTTAAAGTTGATCAATTCAAAAGTAAATAATGGCCGTCACTAATTAACCGTAGCCATCGTCCTGATAAGCTCCTTTAGTACTTTCTCCCGCAGATCGACGTAACCCTAGGAGAAGGTAAAAGCAGAAAGTTTTCATTTACCGTTTTTATGACAACTGAATCCTGTACTACTACTACTACTAGCCACTAGGAACTTGAGGACTATGTGCGACAATGTTAAAAACAACAACAACGAACACTTGCCGGTTGATCTCTGAGAGGTGAGTTCGTCAAGTGCACCTGAATGAACACGACAGGCTTGCATGGAACCATGTTTTGCGATGAATGGTCTTTACTTCTGTTTCATGCTTGATGGATGCTTGTATTTTAGTATCAGCGCTTATGTAGCACTTAAAATGAACGTCGGGATCCGTTGATGCCACGCATGTTACACTATATAGCCTTTGTCACAATGTCACACAAGTTGTAACGTGACCAATTACCAGCTATGGAGGTATCCCCTGCCCTGCGCGCGCCGATCAATAGATTTTTTTACGATAACCGCAGAAATCCTCGCGCGCTCATTGGCTAATTTTTATTGTCAATAAGCAGACAGACACATGAAATTATAAGAGCGGACAATTTGACAGTTTGTTATCGTAAAAAAGAAATTGATGTCAGTTTTTAATGCGTCTGTCCTGTTATTGACAATGAATTTCGTCATAACATTGTCAAAAAGATATAAGGAGTTGCTGGAAGTTGATATGCAACTGAAATTCATTTTTTTCTTTCCCTATATCAGCCGTTCGGCCAATGAATAAAATGAAGAAAATCAAAAGATAGGGCCAGGAAACTCAGCAGATGCTGAGAGAGCGATTTCTGGCTTTGTTGCCTATAGGACTAGTACCCTATCCTTTTTTTTTCCGGAAGGATCCAGCATTGTTGGCCATAAAACTAGTTTGTCTTTGATTTCTCAGGCTGGCGAAAAAATAGTTAAGTGATGGGACATGGCGTCTTACCTTACTCGAAGGAGGGTGCCCGGGGGTAGTCCATTATATGGGCTATATTGGTACGTGCATTCCCAAAGGGTAAGCTTTTCAGCCGTTTGGTCATGAATAGAGTATAATTATCAACTTTATTCAGCAGTAGGGCCCCTTGTTTCTGAGCGATCAGCTAAAAACCATGGGATTCAATGTCACGACGCTCAAGGAAACGTGAATGAATTTCCTCATAATATTGTCAAAGTAGTTCAGTGTTCAATAACAGGAACAACGCATGAAAAGCTGACGTCAATTTGTCAAATAACACCTTTATATAATGCCAACTGTAAGTTTACGATAATTTTGTTCAAGGCCTACACCCTCCCTTGCATGAGTCCCGTACTGGTAAGAGTGCATGACCCATCACTTAGCCATTTGTTTAGCAAGCCGGAACAATCAAGGACAAACTAGTTTTATGGCCACCAACATAGTCCACTCCCTGAACTCTCCTTTCCTCCCGTCCCTTATAGGGGATGAACCCGGGTGGGCGAAACGAGAGTCCAGGATAACTTGCATGCGCATGCTGAGAACGCCGCAATCTTTCCCCCCCGAATCGGGGGAAAAACCATATTTGGATGTACAGATTTGGCTTGTGGAGCGAATTTCTGATTAGTAACATGCAAGCAATAATTTCTGCATTCAGATTGGTTAAAAACATGCCAATTAATTAATCCCAAATCAGTGGAATTTCACCATTGCCACGCTAAACCACATTCGATTTGCTTTTACCACAACATTAAAGATAATGAGAGAAATCTTTGCTAAGATTTGTTGACAACTGAAATTGAAAGTGCACGGGCTGCATTATGCAAATGAGCTACTTGTACGCGTCAGACTTTCTATTAAAAAAACTCTTGCAAACTCGCTCAGCATGCATGTAGAAACAATACGAAAGAAAAAATGTTTGGGAAAAAGAGTAATGACGCGTACTCGTTGTCGACAAGAGTACAGACACAAAAAAAAACATATTTCGATTTTTATGTTTTTTACCACAATATCAACATCAAAGAAGAACTTTTTTCAGAGGCGGGAGCTGAAAAAGGCATTGCGCGAGACATTGACTCGAGCAGCGTGGTTGGGACCTAGTAATTTTTGATTGGTTCGTTTTGAACATGGGCATGCAAGTTATCCTGGACTCTCGGGGTGCTTTCCATTATGCCAAACTGACCGGTCAGAGATCAGTGGGAATACCTGTGGAAAATGGAACGACATTTTCCGATTAAATTGGGGCAGCCAATAGAAATGGCTGTTGTCATTTTAAATTCTTCTACCGAATTCCCTTATTAGGGCAAAGAACCGGTTTGTCAAAAATGGAACGGCGAATTTCGGTCGGAATATTCCGACCGAAATATGTGGACCACCTCCAGAGGTGATCCCGAATATTCCGGTCAGAAGAAACCGAAACGAACCTTTCCATTTGAATTCCAACCGAAATTTCCGGAATCTTTGGCATAATGGAAAGCACCCTCGTTTCGTTCGCCCGGGTTCAGCCCCTATATGGGGCGGGAAGAAAGGAGACTTCAGGGACTAAACTATGGCCAACAATGCTGGATCCTTCAGGAAAAAAAGGATAGGGTACTAGTCCTATAAGCAACAAAACAAGAAATCGCTCTCTCAGCATCTGCTGAGTTTCCTGGCCCTATCTTTTGATTTTCTTCATTTTAGTCATTGGCCGAACGGCTGATATAGGGAAAGAAAAAAATGAATTTCAGTTGCATATCAACTTCCAGCAACTCCTTATATCTTTTTGACAATGTTATGACGAAATCCATTGTCAATAACAGGACAGGCACATTAAAAACTGACATCAATTTCTTTTTTACGATAACAAACTGTCAAATTGTCCACTCTTATAATTTCATGTATCTGTCCGCTTATTGATAATAAAAATTAGCCAATGAGCGCGCGAGGATTTCTGCGGTTATCGTAAAAAAAGCTATTGATCGGCGCGCGCAGGGCAGGGGATACCTCCATAGCTGGTAATTGGTCACGTTACAACTTGTGTGACATTGTGACAAAGGCTATATAGTGTAACATGCGTGGCATCAACGGATCCCGACGTTCATTTTAAGTGCTACATAAGCGCTGATACTAAAATACAAGCATCCATCAAGCATGAAACAGAAGTAAAGACCATTCATCGCAAAACATGGTTCCATGCAAGCCTGTCGTGTTCATTCAGGTGCACTTGACGAACTCACCTCTCAGAGATCAACCGGCAAGTGTTCGTTGTTGTTGTTTTTAACATTGCTGCACATAGTCCTCATGTTCCTAGTGGCTAGTAGTAGTAGTAGTAGTACAGGATTCAGTTGTCATAAAAACGGTAAATGAAAACTTTCTGCTTTTACCTTCTCCTAGGGTTACGTCGATCTGCGGGAGAAAGTACTAAAGGAGCTTATCAGGACGATGGCTACGGTTAATTAGTGACGGCCATTATTTACTTTTGAATTGATCAACTTTAACGCAACCTGCAGCTCAAAAATGGATCTCCAGCTTATCCAAGTACCAAAGGAAGCTTTTTGCCACTACTTAGAATGTCAACAAACGAACCTGAACGGTAGAAGACGTATTTTTGCCGAGTGCAAGGGTTATGCAAATGAACTTTGACACGAGCGATAGTTGTGTAAATACACTGATTGTGGCAGATTTTAATCTGTTGTCGCGTGCAATCCAAGGAGATACCCAGCGGTTTGAACTTATGGAACGGTTTATTAAGGTAAGAAATTTACTGTGATGTGCTTTTTAGCCTTCATTTAGACCCAACTTTTGAGATTTTCTTCCTCAAACTTGGCTAAATTTTAGTAGGTGAACAAAGGCCTCGGAGTAGGGTGTCTTCCAGCCTCTCTGGTAAGCTTAGAATTTTCCGAAAAGTTTCCATATTTCGTCAGTCAAAGTAATGAATGTACCTTAGAACTTCTACGAAAACGAAATTCTGCGAGCTGCATTTTAGGGGACGTAGCACGCTTCACAAAATCAGTGAATTTTACCTTTCAGATCACGGTCGGCAACCTCAGTTCGGCCAAAATTCAATTTTGGCTCGTAGCAAAGCAAAAATAAGAAACTGGAAAATAATAAATTGCTTTTTTATATATATGAACCAAACCCTTTTCACTGACAAAAAATGAGGGAAAATTATTTTTGGTCCCGAAGTCGAGTGGACCGCTTTTAGAGAGACTGCCACTTAATGTTAGTCGAAAGAAGATAGCAGACATGAAACCCATCTTTGTAGCTCTCAGTTTCATGACCTATATAAACGCTATCGATGTGGTCATTGATTGAGGCATTTTTGTCTCTTTGATACCTTTAACTCCAAACAAATGTTTTTCCGCGGATGGAGCCCGATAGGTCGGCGTGTTGTTTTGTTCTGTGTGAAGAGAATCTCATAAATGATGTCCCTGAATTGAAGGTTGCTTTCCTATGGGGACGCTTATTGAAAGAGTCTATGCTACCGCACACACCTGGGTATTGCATTAATAAAAAGTTATCATAAAGCGCATGTAACGTAAAGGATCTTAAGAATTCGATTTAGCGCCATGGCCACACTTATCGTAAATATTACGGTTTATTATATACCACGCAAGTGAATAGTGCTTTTCGTGCACGCCGATTGGCTAGCTCGCCGGTGATTAGCCAAGTACTATTTACCTCCGAGCAGCCGAAGAAAAACAAAATGGCTTTTGTCGTTATATTGTCACAAATAAAGTCACTCTTTGGTCCGCTAGTTATGCAGATTGTGTGGTATATACTAAAACAAATATTCACCTCAACTGATGTCGGTGAAAGTGGTGGAAGCGGCGAGGTAAATATCCTCGACTATTCACCTCCACTTCGGTGTATAACTGTTAATTATTTTGTGGAATAAAGAGCCTCTAATCCGGAAATTGACCTACTGTTTTATAGCGGTGGCTTATTGGATGATGCGGAAGTACTAAATCGAGGTGAAACCCCGAACGTCGATTTACCTAGTTTAGACATGTCACAACGAGCCAGGACTACCTCGCCAGGTTTAATTGAATCGAACCAGTAATTACCGCTGACAGCGTCTTCTCCTTCACTCGCCCTGATCTCGTTGCACGAATCAGCTGGCATCTCGGGAACAGATCCAAGAGGAACTAAGAATAGGAAATCAAGTAACATTTTTATTTTAGCGCTTTTCTGCGATGATTAAACATCACAATTGTTTAGCTCTAAGAAAGTGAAGAATAACCATCGCAGTAAATTTTCCAATTGAAGCAATTGGCTGAAAAAGAAGCCTGTTATTATCAGGGCTTTAACGGGATTCGAACCGTGACCTCCGCGAATACCGGTGCGATGCTCTACCGACTGAGCTATGAAGCCACACTTTGGAAGCGAGGCTTCTATCCAGTTGATTAAATTGGAAAATTTACTGCGATGATCATTCTTCACTTTCATCTACAACCGCAGTTCAAATATGAATTATTTCATACATACTTCACTGTTGATCAATAGAGATTTGCTGAAGCAAAGGCATATAAAAAACCAGGAAAGATTTATTGCTGCTCGACGTTTCGGTTCATCATGACTCCATTATCAAGAGACGAGTTAAAGAGCATGCAAATAAGGAAACGTACAAGATAAGCATAAATTACAATAAACGGCCTAAACAAACAACTTGGCACGGATGCACATGCGTAAACCAACAATGAACATGCAGACGGATTCCATCTGTGGCAAGGTGTTTGTTTAGGCCGTTTATTGCAATTTATGCTTATTTTGTACCTTTCCTTATTTGTACGCTATTTAAGAGTGATTTTCTGAGAATGTCGAGAATGGGAAGACACCGGCGCAAAATCGATTTTTCTTTTATTTCGCCAAACATACCTTTGGGTGAACTTATTCAAGGAAAAATAGTTTAAAGTTCCAACGATTTATTTTGCGGCCAAAATTTAAGAAAGTTTGAAATTTGAATATAATGGCGGTTTTCGCAACTTAAAATCTTCAAATTTCACGCTTCTTTACGAAACACCAGGGGCGTAAAAGCAATCCTATGAAAACGAAACTTGGCACAATTCTTATTTCATTCTTATACTTTAAAATCGTGTAGTAAGTTTTTTGAAGTTTTGTTTACAGCTTTTTAACGCAGGGTATTTGTAATGCCGCCATTTGTGCACTTCGCAAGGAACAAATAAGGGCCAACTTCGACTAGGATAAATGGCCACTGGTATATATCATTTGGTCAAAATATTTATATTTTAGGAAACCTTGGTTGTTGGTTTATTCACCAGAAAAGTTATAGCTCTGGGAATTAAAATGTTCACCGTCAGTAAAATAAAATGTTACAGCATGTAAGCGAGTTCAACTTTATGCAAATCACGAGGTTGCTCTTTGGAAGTCAACGGTTCAAAACAGGAAACAACAACTCACCGTCATTTACGCTCCTTCTGCTGCTATAGAAATTATTTTAACTTCCCAGTGTCCTTTTGAGTTGTTCCAGCAACACAGCGAGCATAAACGACCATACAATTCGACAAGGTCGACAATGTTTACATTTGCTGTTGCACATGCAGGTGTGGATCTTTTCATCGTCTTGCTTAGTCAACTGTCCTTTAAAAATATGAGAATACACACTTCAAAAGGAAGCAAATCAGTCTCTCACATCTGTATACTTCATGTCGACTTATGCACCTATCAATTTCAAGCCCGCGGTGGGGGGGGGGGGGGGGGGGGGGGGGGGGCATAGGGGCGGGAATTTTACATTTTCCGAAAAATGGTGTCAAATTCCCAACCCCGGGCAGAAATGTGAAGTCAAATTTAACTGAAATTCCCACCCTAGGAATGATTTGTGATCACGGGCACGAAAAAAATTGAAATATCCCTACCCCCTGGGACAACAAGATAATTCAAATGCTCTACGGCTCGGGCCAAAGCGATCGATCAAATGCCCGCCCTATGCCCCGCCTCCCCCTCCTCCCCCCCTCCCCCCTCCCCCCCCCCCCTCCCCCGCCGGCTTGCCATTGATAGGTGCATTATGAATTTAAATCAGTCCCCGTTCACTGCATAAACTGAAATGACCTTTGCGGTCAGGTCATGTGATGTCGTTATGTTATTTCTCCCGGTTTCACATTACAAGGGTAACGCCGTACTGGACATCGTGGCATTAAGTAGATTTAAAGACATTTCTTCGATTTAAGAATAGAAATGATAAAGCAGCATTTTGAGATAATTGTTGGTAAGCTAATAATTAGCTTCATAGATGCATGATACCTCGGCCTTATTTTTAACACTGGATCTAGATGCAGGATTGAGGGATCTCTTTGATGTCGACATGATTCGTAGTGTTTTTCGCTAAGTAGCATTTTGCACACGTCTAAACCGTTAACCCGTACGAAAAGCTGGTCTGCCGAAAATAGTAACGTTTTAAATTTTGCAAATTATTTAATGGATAATTACTGAGGCACATGGCATTATGAGAAATATTGCAGCAAGCTGAGGCTGAATGCCGAAGCTGGCTGCAATATTTCTCATAATGGGCATGAGCCGAAGTAATTATCTATTAAAATTATTGATCCCCATGTAATCCTATTGTTGTGTGTCTGTGTTGGATCTTCGATTTTAGTCGCACGTAGGCGAGATAATTGTGATTCTTATTGCTATTGTTCCTTGTTTGTGATGAATATATCTTCGATTTTAATGGTGCCGTGCATTGTATAGTTTGTTCAAAGCAATTGTAACGATGAAATTAATTCGTGCAAGGCGTGTAACACTTCAAATTTGCATACTTTATAAGCCAGAAAAGTCAGTCATTTCACTCAGTGCGAACCTGTGTTTAGAAAGACGATGGATTCGTCGGAAGACGAAGGATTATTTATTACACAGAGCTCTACGAAGGCAGATATTTCAGCAGAAATCCCTTGGTTTAGAAAGACGATGGATTTGTCGGAAGGCGAAGGATTATTTATCACACAGAGCTCTACGAAGGCAGATATTTCAGCAGAACTCGAAGGTAATGTCGTGTAACGTTTCGACCTTTCTGTCAGTGCTTTAATTTCAGCAGCAGTGTTCGCTTTTTAACATTATTTAAGCTATCCAAAAACCTCGACCACCAATCTTTCCTTTTTTGCCTGATTTTCTGGTCGAGAAGTCAACGCGCTCATACAAAACCTTCCATCGGACTGTAATTCTTGTCTGAGTCATGTCGGGGGTCTCTGGTGATGAAATCTATTTTTAGAAACTGTGCGCGTCGCTATTTAGCACGTTTAATTATATCACCCCCGATAATTTCCCCGCTGACAAAAAGGACCGCCTCCGTTTTCCTCAGACAGTTGTTTTGTCATCTTAAAGACTACAATCCTTGATTTATGCAGACTGAGAACAATAGAATTTCATGGGGATCAGTAATTATTTATTCAAGTAACGCAGGCTACCTGCTTCCAGTAATGCTCCGCCCTTGCAAGGACATTTCTTGTGTTAATTGTATATTAAGTGGCAAAAGTACTCTGTGTACGTCAATAAAGGCTTAGTTACATTTGTGTCATTTTTCATTTCTCTTTTCTGAAATTTCTACATTTGGGTAAACTGTAATACAAATAGCAGCGGAGTGAAGCCGGATCTTGGTTTAGATCAGCATCAGCAGTGAAAAAAAAAAACTTTAAAACCAGTTGAAAGGTCGGTTAGACAAGACTAACCTTCCTCAGGGGCTAGGTTAGTCCTGTCTAACCGAAATATTGGGCATTAACTATATAAAGACAGTGGACTGCAAGGCTGATACTACGTGACAAATGTTTCGAGACACCAAAATGACAAGACAGCTGTCCTTCTTGGGGCTCGTCAGCGCTGTGTAGCAAAGATAAAGCCAAATTTTGAGCCAACGCACAAGCCCCAAGAAGGGTGAAACAGCTGTCCGCTGCTGCTATCCTGCTTTATCGGTTCTTGTCATGTTGGTGTCTCGAAACTTTTTTCACGTAGTATCGGCCTTGCAGTCTACTGTATTTACACATTTTTATTTTGGCTGATCAGATCTCTGGTAGATCTTACGTTGGCAGCGTTTATCGTATGCGGTCGCTTGGGGTTTGGCATTTAATAAATTTAGCATTTTTAGCCGTCCGGCCAGTTTTCAATCGGTTTTATAGTCTATATTTATAGTCTTAAGATATTTTTTCTAAATATACAATCCATTTCCTATCCCGGGCATATTATAGAAGACATTTCTTCTCATTTAATTACTGTAAAACCTTACAATCACATCTCTTGAGTAAGTTTGATATTTGCTTGCGTCGTTTAACGCATCAAAAAAAAAAGTTTTATACATTTATTTTAACTTGTTGAAGTTGCACTCTCACTAGTTGTCTAATTTTCTTTTTAATACAAATCAAACACATTCATTTCCTTATTAAGTTATTGCAATATCTGTCAAGAGCAGCATTGCAAGATATGCTGTAAACAGTAAATTTGAAATTTTGTGTAAAAAAGTAACCAAACATTTATTACATGATCCTCAGTTAATGCTAATATGGCTTTTTCAAGCATGTCCAGGTATAGATACTTTTACTGCGGCTTGGGTGGCACTTCTAATTCCCTGTTTCCTTTACCTACTTTCTCTTCTCCAATATATCCCTTTTCGTAGCCTTGTACCTCTCAATACAAATGCAGATTGCCTGCTACTTTCGGGAGTATTAGCCTTCATGACTTTTAAAATTACTTTTCTTGGGAGTGTGGTGAGGTGGATTATCGCTACTTCTAAAACCTAATATAATAGCGAAATTGAGCGTCAAGTAGGTGACTGAAATGACTAAAACAAAGGCTGTGCCGTTTTAGTTACCAAAGACTGGTGATATATGAGTTGTGAAACCAAAGCGTATTTTTTCGTGTGAGATTTGCGTTTTCAGCTCGATCCTTTTGTGCCTCTAATCACCCAAGCACGCTCGAAAATCGATTCGAGCTAAATGACAGCATGAGAATTTTTGAAATTGCATTAAGGAAAACTGGAGCCCTACCTGTCCTGGCTATATCAGCAGTCCACAGAAGGGAGAAAAGCCAGCAGACAGACAGACAGACAGACATGTTTATTTGGAGTCTTATAGCAGCAGGGCAAGTAAATCAACCACCCCCCCCCCCCCCAACTCCCCTCTCTGGATCCGCCCCGGCTTTCATTTGAAAATGCGCCAATGCTTGCAGATTTGTTCATCTTGTGAAAGAAAAAAAAGTGTGCTGTGCCGCCTTAATTTCTGATTTAATCATTTGTTGTTTTTGCTTCCTAAATAAAATATATTTGAGACCATTTTAAATAAAACCAAATGCCAAGTGAAATGAGTACTCTCGTGGTGCCTCTCTCCACTCAGGTGTATAAATGGGTACTGGCGAATTTAATGCCTGGGGTAATCCTGCGATGGACTAGCATCCCATCCAGGGAAGAGTAGAAATACTCCCAGTCGCTTCATGCTACAGAAACCAGGATAAGCTCCGGCCACAGTTGGCTCGCATGCAGACTTTTACCTTTTTTTTAACATGTGAAATACGTCGTTACCCTTGTAATGTGAAACCGGGAGAAAGTAACATAACAACATAACATGTGACCTCTCACACCGCAAAGGTCAATCGACTTGTTTATTCAGTGAACGGGGACTGATTTATTTACCCATATGTGGACGTGAAGTATACAGATATGAGAGACTGATTCGCTTCCTTTTGCAGTGTGTATTCTTATATTTTTAAAGGACAGGACGATTTGCATAAAGTTGAACTCGCTTACATGCTGTAACATTTTATTTTACTGACGGGGAACATTTTAATTCCCAGAGCTATAACTTTTCTGGTGAAAAAACCAATAACCAAGGTCTCCTAAAATATAAATATTTTGACCAAATGATATATACCAGTGGCCATTTATCCTAGTCGAAGTTGGCCTTTATTTGTTCCTTGCCAAGTGGAACAAATGGCGGCTGTACAAATACCCTTCGTTAAAAAGCTGTAAACAAAACTTCAAGAAACTTACTACACGATTTTAAAGTATAAGAATGAAATAACAATTGTGTCAAGTTTCATTTTCGTAGGATTGCTTTTACGCCCCTGATGTTTTCGTAAAGAAGTGTGAAATTTGAAGATTTTAAGTTGCGAAAACCGCCATTATATGCAAATTTTGAACTTTCTTTAATTTTGGCCGCAAAATAAATCGTTGGAACTTTAAACTATTTTTCCTTGAATAAGTTCACCCAAAGGTATGTTTTGGCGAAATAAAAGAAAAATCGATTTTTCGCCGGTGTCTTCTGATTCTCGACATTCTCAGAAAATCACTTGTTTTTATTTTACGATAAACAATAAAAATTGAGGCTTTTTTATCGTGTATATATTTGTTTTGTTTCGATTCGAGTGAGTGCACTTTAAGAAAGTTACTTTGACACATTCTATGAATTTAAAATCAATCAAGCAGACATCGTAGTCCCTAGGGTTTTATTTCTTCTCTATTAACACAAGAATAATATCTCACCAACATCAAAGAGCTTGCGCTCTTCGGAAACATGCCGTGCTGTCGGCAGAACATTGTTATGAATATGTGATAAGGAAGAACAATAGCGTGAATATATGAATGCTCAATGACCCCAGAATTTGGGGTACACACTTAAAGCTGCGTGAAGTTGTCATGGGAGGGTCCTGCATAACACTCTGCACTATCTGAGATTGTCTCACTAGTTTTTGCCCTCATCCACTTTCTGTAACATGTGGTCCCTTTGGTAAGCTCCTCATGGTTGATGTTGACCCCTTTAAAACACTAGCAAGCTTCTTCTGGTGCACTTTCATTCCCCAGTAGATGTGATTGTCCTAGTTGAAGAACTTCAGAATGCCAAATCAGTAGCGTTCAGCAATCGTGTAGCCTATTGCACAGAGCCAAGTTTTAAAGGATCTGATTTGTTCCTGTTGAGAGAATGTCACACTGAAAGTAAGCACAATCAAGAAAAAAAAAAGATCTTCAGACAAAACTACAGGAATTTCACTTGTCTATGGAAGGGACTGTTGCACAACTAAGGGAAAGACTGAAGAAGCACCTTGATGAGCTTCAAATGTCCTATAAAGGAACTGAGAACTGCATTGCTGGGGTGTCATCAGCATTGTTCTTGTAATGAGTATTTGTATCAAACTTGAACTGGCAGTTTGCCACAAAACATGCAAAGCATCTATTCAGGGAAACAACAGGCAGCACTGCAAGAACTAAGGCTAGTATAAATTTTATTGTTTATAAATAGTCACCTGTTTACCTGATTATAACTCTAAAGTGACGTCTTATGAATATCAAAACAGAGTAAATATTATCAGCCTACAGCAATTTTAATAAACAAAAAATATTTAAAATTTTCTCTTTAAATGGTATTTCAAGGATAACAATAGTTACAGAAACGCCAGCAACATTTTTATTTGTTGCTCAGGGTGTACTCAGATCCAACAACAGAAGACCTTGAGACCCAGGAGACATGTTGATTGATGAGTTCCAACAAGATGTAAAAGGCATGGATAACTACAAAACTACCCTAGAACTTTTACTGAATAATGAATAAATACCCTGAACTTTAGCTTCACAGAAAGAGGTTTGTTCTACTACTGCCAGCTGATTGGTCAGGATGGTAAGCTACAGTACCGCTCAAATGTAAGTTACCACTGTCTCGCGAGAAACGAGACTCGTATCGCGAGAAACGAGACTCGTATCGCGAGAAACGAGAATCGTCTCGCAGGAAACGAGAACTGTCTCGCGAGAAATTTCTCCTTTATCGCGAGTGCACTGCAAGTACCGCTTCTGTATTAGCGGTTGTTTGCAGTAAGGATTGTCGTGTGCTGTTTTACTTGTACATGTATTGATCGACTTCTCCCGCATTTGTTTTGTCTGTGCGTCTGAGTTAAAGATGAAACTTTGCGCTGGATATCTACAGTGTCCATCGGCGCCGCCACGCTCATGTATACAGTACAGCCCAAAAATTATGCACGAAACTTTTTTTTTGCGTTCGCAAGAAGAAGTTCTTCTTGCGGCTGATTGAGGGTCGCTTGAGCTTGAGTCCTGGAAACCGCAAGAACTTCTTTGCGGCTGCATGATTAAAGCGCAAGAACTTCTTCGCTGTAGGATGTTCGAACCGCAAGAACTTCTTGGCGGTTCTTCGCGTGACACTTTGAAAGAAACGAGACAAGGTACGCGTAATTGAAAGCGCAAAGTGAAACGAAAGACACAGTCGAGTCTCAGCTAAAAGTATAATTGCCTAGGATAACTTTTTATTGGCCGATATATAAGAGATCTGCCCTTGCTTAGTACCTTGTGTTAGGTTTATGTTAAACGTTCAAAACCGGTTTTTACAGCTGCGGGCATTTTATACCTTGCCGATGCAATGATCACGTTCGTGAAAATATCGAAATCTTTTGTGTTCTTGTGATGTCAATGGTCTTCAAATAAGTTGGTGATGAACTCTACTTGAATTGATAACAGCTATTTTAGAGAAAACATACGAGTTTCTTTACATTAAGCATATTATTTTTATGGGAAACGCGAACGGCAAAAATTTGCATATTGTTAAAACGTCATGCCGATGAATGAAAGCTATCATATTTCGAGTCTTCGATCACTCCGAAAATCCACCGACAAACTACCGTGTCTTTGACACTTGCTTGATCTTTAAGCTACCAAAAATGGGAAGGAAAATTGTAATAGTCGCTTGAAGCTCCTATTTTAGCACATAAACTTTAATATGTTTTTTACAAGGCAAGATCTGTGTTTCGGCACGTGTCGGCAAGTTATTGTTTATTGTCTGAATGTAGCGTTCGGTTCTCGTCAAAAAAATGATATCTCCGGTTATATTTGACCCAGATCATTCATTCAAACGGTAAAATGCTTTTGCTTGATGAAAAAATTGTTTATCGAAGTTTCTATGGTGCGCCACTCACGTTTAGTTATTTTTTACTTAAGGAAAAGTTCTGTGTTTTGCACGCGTCGGCAAGTCGCTTGCGAGATGTTTATTTCTAAAGCGTTCCAATTAAGACCTTGTTGAAAAAAATTATATCTCCTCCAGTTAAATTTGACACAAATCATTAATTCAAACAGTAAAATACTTTTTCTTTAACCAACTCATTGTTTATCAAAGTCTCTAATGAGCGCTACTCGCGCTTAGTTACTTTCTACTTCAGTTCAGGGAAAAGTTCTATTTCGCACGCGTCGGCAAGTCACGTCACGTTCGAGGTGTTTATTTCTAAAGCGTTCCGAAAAGCTTGTCGAAAAAATTATATCTCCGGCTATCTTTGACACAAATCGTTCATTCAAACGATAAAATGCTCTGTCTTAAACCAAATAATTATCAAAGTTTCTATGGGGCGCTGCTCACGTTTAGTTACTTTTTTACTTCAAGGAAAAAATTATATCGTGTTATCTAAGTTAACTTTTTATAAGTGAAGCCACAACGCTTTTGAACACAAAGCCTCGATCGACTTTGTATTTGGTTCAAGTATTCTGACATGGTTTCTGTCTGTAAACGGGTTTTCTACTGTGTTCAATTTGTTGTTTTCTCTTTTGCAGATCAACCTAACGTTCGCACAAGGGAGCTGGGAGGGGAAATGGCTATCGTTAAATTTACTATATTATTAAAAAGACACACGAATGTATGTTGGTCATGACTTTTATAGATGTGGTGGCTCCTAAAAGAGCCGTTTTAGCGTAGCTCTGTAAAGAGCTGGTTTTGAGATCAGTGTCCAGATGCACGGCCTTCGCGCTCAATGACGATCGGCACAACCTTCTGCAAGTGGTTGATGTATGTCGTGCACTTCTCAGCCGTCATCCTTGTCTGCCAAAATTGTGTTATCCCGCCGATCAGCTCATCTTTGGTGGTGGGTTTTACGATGGCGCGAAGAAAGTGCTTTAGTTCGTGCCAAAGTAACTCGATCGGGTTCAGATCAGGGCTTTCTGCGGGGGTCTGAAACCAGTTGATACCATTCTCCGCAATGAAGTTTTGAGCAAGCTTGCTAGTATGCTTTGGATCATCGTCCTGTTGGAAGCGGTGACCATCAGGAAAGTGCAACTGGATGAAAGGTATCAATGTCTTTTCCAATATTTCATCCACGTAAAACCTCGCGTTCATGTTCCCGGTGAACAGAAGAATTTTGGAAGCTCCTCGTTTGGAGATACCAGCCCAGATGTGAACTTTGTAGGGATGCTTGGGTCTTCCTTTAAGTTTTGGTTGCTCCCACTTTCGACGAAAGCAGATTTTGGCGTGATTTTCCATGTGCACAGAACATTCATCAGTGAATATCACGTCGTCGAACTGCTCGTCATTTTCCATGCACCTCAGACAGAACGCCAGTCATTTGACGCGGTTCGCCTCCTTTATCAGCTGACAGTACTTCGTGCCAGTTTGCACCCACAATAGCTTCTTTCTCAGCCTCTTGATTTTGCTTTCGGAAAAATCGACGCCAAATTCATTCCGGATCTTTTGTCGAAGTGTCGGTGATGTGAGTTCGTCATTCCTTTCCATTTCAGTATCGATGAAGTTCATAATTTCGGGAGTGACACTCTCACTTGGACGGCCGGGTGGTGGTGCATTGGCAAATGACTGCCTTTCCTGGAACCGCCTTAGAAATAGTCTTACGCTAAGACGACTGATAGGGCAACCGTCCTGGGCAAGGATTCTTACAATTTGGCTGATATTAGTATTTTGATCTCTAAGCCTTACGATTTTTGCTTTTTGCTCATCCGTTAAGCGACCCATGATGTTAAACTGCCCTTAGAACAGTAAACGGCAATAAACCAGAGTTGCAATAGCCGAGCTATTCAGTAAGACAACAATGAAAAAAAAAACAACCAATGAATGATGAGGATTTTTCGATCCACCGTAAACAATGGCTAAATTTGAATATTATACATCCAATCAACGACTGGATTTTCGACCCGTTCACAATGGCAAACTTAACAGCCAATCGATGACAAGGAATTTCGATCCGTTTTTAAACAAAGCTCCTTGCCCATGTACTATAAAAGAGCGCTCGGGTTGAAAAACATCATAGTTATTTGATTACTCTTGCAATCGCTTCATCTCGTTCTCGTATTACAAAACTGACCATCATGTCAAAAATGTCCGCTAGACAGCTATGTCGTCAGACACAACTGCCATCGAAGGCTCTGTTTTATTTTTCCGATGAGGGTAAAACTGGAATTGCTCCTACGCGGATCATTATAGAGAAAGATGCAGTTGAAGTTGGCGCAACCGTCACAGTGAACTGGCAGGGGGAACACGTGCCTGCGAAAGTTATTGCACTAAGTAGTAAGTACAGTTGTATCATACGTAAATATATTTATACCTCATATTAAATAATGGCGAATGATACTTTTTTATACTATCACTTTAACCATTTACTACTCCTATATTGAAACCTTATGCATGCTTGTCAACTTACCTCTTGCTAGACTTCACTGCACGTAGTTACATTTTTTAACCGTTTCCATTTTTTCCATAGATGATTACCATGTGTTAAATGAAAAAGACCTTTCCTTCTCTGCCGAAATGACTGGACCAGCCATGAATGACAAAGAAAACCAGGAACAGACCGTCAGAAAGAAACCTCGTAAGGTAAGGTGAAATAAATATTTAGTTTACTCCAACCTTCGCTGGTGTCCTCCAGGAAAAAAATTTTTCTCGCGGTTTTTAATGAAACCCCCAGTGGGAAGGTTATAAAACGTATGATTCGATATTCTTTTGGCGGTTCCGCGAAGGTGCAGAATGATTCTGTCGTAATTATCATTATTTACACAATTAGATTAATTAAGAACAGAATAGGCTCAAGAAAAATTAAGTGTCTTGTTCTGAGCAGTTCCGAACGCCGTTTTGTGTTTTAGCCTTGGCCTCACGATCCAAGAACTCACAAAGTCTAGTCTCGGTCTCGCAGTGAAAATGCACTAGTTAGGGCTGGTTCGCACTTTGACATAAGCATAAGCACAAGCATAAGGAATGGAACTTTTTCCGTTTTTTTATACTTATGCTTGTGCTTATGTAACCCCGGTTCACACATGTTTTGTTTTTCTTACACTTAAGTGTGAACCAGCCCTTAGTCATCTTGTTGTTTTTTTTTCATTGTTGTCTTACTGAATAGCTCGGCTATTGCAACTCTGGTTTATTGCCGTTTACTGTTCTAAGGGCAGTTTAACATCATGGGTCGCTTAACGGATGAGCAAAAAGCAAAAATCGTAAGGCTTAGAGATCAAAATACTAATATCAGCCAAATTGTAAGAATCCTTGCCCAGGACGGTTGCCCTATCAGTCGTCTTAGCGTAAGACTATTTCTAAGGCGGTTCCAGGAAAGGCAGTCATTTGCCAATGCACCACCACCCGGCCGTCCAAGTGAGAGTGTCACTCCCGAAATTATGAACTTCATCGATACTGAAATGGAAAGGAATGACGAACTCACATCACCGACACTTCGACAAAAGATCCGGAATGAATTTGGCGTCGATTTTTCCGAAAGCAAAATCAAGAGGCTGAGAAAGAAGCTATTGTGGGTGCAAACTGGCACGAAGTACTGTCAGCTGATAAAGGAGGCGAACCGCGTCAAATGACTGGCGTTCTGTCTGAGGTGCATGGAAAATGACGAGCAGTTCGACGACGTGATATTCACTGATGAATGTTCTGTGCACATGGAAAATCACGCCAAAATCTGCTTTCGTCGAAAGTGGGAGCAACCAAAACTTAAAGGAAGACCCAAGCATCCCTACAAAGTTCACATCTGGGCTGGTATCTCCAAACGAGGAGCTTCCAAAATTCTTCTGTTCACCGGGAACATGAACGCGAGGTTTTACGTGGATGAAATATTGGAAAAGACATTGATACCTTTCATCCAGTTGCACTTTCCTGATGGTCACCGCTTCCAACAGGACGATGATCCAAAGCATACTAGCAAGCTTGCTCAAAACTTCATTGCGGAGAATGGTATCAACTGGTTTCAGACCCCCGCAGAAAGCCCTGATCTGAACCCGATCGAGTTACTTTGGCACGAACTAAAGCACTTTCTTCGCGCCATCGTAAAACCCACCACCAAAGATGAGCTGATCGGCGGGATAACACAATTTTGGCAGACAAGGATGACGGCTGAGAAGTGCACGACATACATCAACCACTTGCAGAAGGTTGTGCCGATCGTCATTGAGCGCGAAGGCCGTGCATCTGGACACTGATCTCAAAACCAGCTCTTTACAGAGCTACGCTAAAACGGCTCTTTTAGGAGCCACCACATCTATAAAAGTCATGACCAACATACATTCGTGTGTCTTTTTAATAATATAGTAAATTTAACGATAGCCATTTCCCCTCCCAGCTCCCTTGTGCGAACGTTAGGTTGATCTGCAAAAGAGAAAACAACAAATTGAACACAGTAGAAAACCCGTTTACAGACAGAAACCATGTCAGAATACTTGAACCAAATACAAAGTCGATCGAGGCTTTGTGTTCAAAAGCGTTGTGGCTTCACTTATAAAAAGTTAACTTAGATAACACGATATAATTTTTCCTTGAAGTAAAAAAAGTAACTAAACGTGAGCAGCGCCCCATAGAAACTTTGATAATTATTTGGTTTAAGACAGAGCATTTTATCGTTTGAATGAACGATTTGTGTCAAAGATAGCCGGAGATATAATTTTTTCGACAAGCTTTTCGGAACGCTTTAGAAATAAACACCTCGAACGTGACGTGACTTGCCGACGCGTGCGAAATAGAACTTTTCCCTGAACTGAAGTAGAAAGTAACTAAGCGCGAGTAGCGCTCATTAGAGACTTTGATAAACAATGAGTTGGTTAAAGAAAAAGTATTTTACTGTTTGAATTAATGATTTGTGTCAAATTTAACTGGAGGAGATATAATTTTTTTCAACAAGGTCTTAATTGGAACGCTTTAGAAATAAACATCTCGCAAGCGACTTGCCGACGCGTGCAAAACACAGAACTTTTCCTTAAGTAAAAAATAACTAAACGTGAGTGGCGCACCATAGAAACTTCGATAAACAATTTTTTCATCAAGCAAAAAGCATTTTACCGTTTGAATGAATGATCTGGGTCAAATATAACCGGAGATATCATTTTTTTGACGAGAACCGAACGCTACATTCAGACAATAAACAATAACTTGCCGACACGTGCCGAAACACAGATCTTGCCTTGTAAAAAACATATTAAAGTTTATGTGCTAAAATAGGAGCTTCAAGCGACTATTACAATTTTCCTTCCCATTTTTGGTAGCTTAAAGATCAAGCAAGTGTCAAAGACACGGTAGTTTGTCGGTGGATTTTCGGAGTGATCGAAGACTCGAAATATGATAGCTTTCATTCATCGGCATGACGTTTTAACAATATGCAAATTTTTGCCGTTCGCGTTTCCCATAAAAATAATATGCTTAATGTAAAGAAACTCGTATGTTTTCTCTAAAATAGCTGTTATCAATTCAAGTAGAGTTCATCACCAACTTATTTGAAGACCATTGACATCACAAGAACACAAAAGATTTCGATATTTTCACGAACGTGATCATTGCATCGGCAAGGTATAAAATGCCCGCAGCTGTAAAAACCGGTTTTGAACGTTTAACATAAACCTAACACAAGGTACTAAGCAAGGGCAGATCTCTTATATATCGGCCAATAAAAAGTTATCCTAGGCAATTATACTTTTAGCTGAGACTCGACTGTGTCTTTCGTTTCACTTTGCGCTTTCAATTACGCGTACCTTGTCTCGTTTCTTTCAAAGTGTCACGCGAAGAACCGCCAAGAAGTTCTTGCGGTTCGAACATCCTACAGCGAAGAAGTTCTTGCGCTTTAATCATGCAGCCGCAAAGAAGTTCTTGCGGTTTCCAGGACTCAAGCTCAAGCGACCCTCAATCAGCCGCAAGAAGAACTTCTTCTTGCGAACGCAAAAAAAAAGTTTCGTGCATAATTTTTGGGCTGTACTGTATACATGAGCGTGGCGGCGCCGATGGACACTGTAGATATCCAGCGCAAAGTTTCATCTTTAACTCAGACGCACAGACAAAACAAATGCGGGAGAAGTCGATCAATACATGTACAAGTAAAACAGCACACGACAATCCTTACTGCAAACAACCGCTAATACAGAAGCGGTACTTGCAGTGCACTCGCGATAAACGAGAAATTTCTCGCGAGACAGTTCTCGTTTCCTGCGAGACGATTCTCGTTTCTCGCGATACGAGTCTCGTTTCTCGCGATACGAGTCTCGTTTC
>JAHPZR010015410.1:0-26935 GCA_019787425.1 Platygyra sinensis | reverse complement strand
TGTGACGTGATAAATTTGCATTTTTGGTTACATTTAACCTAGAAAAATCAATTGTTTTTGTTTATTCGATCAAGAGAATACGAGGTGGGACCCTTTTACAGCTCACATCTGAAACAACGATCTGTAACAACTTGACTGCAAAGTTTCAGTTAAATGCATTAAATGGTTTGCAATATGTGCTTCTTTGAAGTTGACAGATTTGATAAGCTTAATCAGCAAATTTCGCAATGTGCAAGATCACAACCTTGATTGAGATACAGTTGACACATTTTTAATGGTCTCTCTCTTAATTATGCTCTATTAAAAGAGCAAGGTCTGGTCATAGTTGAGATTGTGTGGTCAACTTGAAAACCTATTATGTTTTTCCATAACATGCGTACAAAGTCATCGTTCTTCGGGAAACGATAATGCAATAAGCGATCGGTAAAGGGTGTGACGGCGTTCACTTGTGCTAGTCAAAATATAGCAACACATAATAACATATGCATGTTTTCTGCAGTTATTCACTTTCAAGGGAAATTAAACTTAGGCAGGCTTTTGTTGTATATGCTGTTTAGTGTTAGTTTTAATTATTCCCTGAAGAAGTCTCAGATTGGGATGAAAAGCGTCGAAAATAAACGAAAAATCTTACAGCTACAAGAAGTCTTCCTTTGTGCTTCTCACTAGTCTTCGCTAATTAAAGATAAAAAGTAAATAAAAATTTAAAAGAAAGAGATCGATATCCTGCCACAAAGCATGTCACATCTTGTCCAATGCCCTTAACTTTTTTCTTGTTCTATTGTCTCAATTACGGGATAATTTGGTTTTATCAACTGAGTTGATAATGTGAATTGGCCAACGTAAAGAGATTCGAAAGCTGACGTTTCGAGCGTTAGACTTTCGTCGGAGCGAATCGAGGAATTGTGGGTGGTGTGTGGCTTATATACAGAAATATGGAGCTACGCTATTGGTTGGTGCCGGCAACGTGAAAAACAACAGAATAAATTAGTTGAATGAAAAGCGTTCGTTGACACTGTGAAGATTAAGAGTGCCGATTTGAAAAATAAATTTTTGTTCTAGAGTTTTGCGGCTTTCTGTGCTTCCTTGATGTAGGGAGAGGCCGCAGACCGTCATATGTTGCTTCGAATGATTCGGCAGATTAAGGTGTCTAGCAACCGGTTTAGATGCGTTTTTGTCATCTTTCTCAACGTCGCGAAGATGTTCTCGGAATTGGTCGCCTAGTCGTCTACCAGTGTAGCCGATATATAACTTTTTGCAGAGAGTGCAAGTTATACAGTAGATGACAATGGCTGAGGTACAGCTAAAATGATCAGTGATCTTAATTCATCGCTTGGGCCCGACGATTTCTCAACGTTGCAAATGAAAGTACCGGGTTGTTCACTCATTTGGAAAGCACTACTGACTAAAAAGTTACCTATGTTTTTGTCGCGTTTGAATGAAATTAATGGCGGTTGCGAAAAGATTCTACCAGTACCGGGATCATTTTGAAGTAATTTAACGTTTTTTAGAATGATGGATTTTACTGCGTGGTTGTGAGGGTGAAATATGTGAGAGTGAATGGAATTCTATTATTATTCTCCTTCTGAGACGTTTGTAGTGCTGACTGCCGATCAATTTGTTGGGCGCGATGATGGCCTGCTTGAACAACACAGGCAGGATAGCCACGTTTGCCAAAAAAACTCGCACATTTCCTCTGATTTTAAGGAAAAATCAGAGTCCTCACTACAAAGGCGATGAAGTCTAAGAAACTGAGAATAAGGAATGGACTTCTCGACATTTGATGGATGTGAAGATGAATACAACAAATAACTATGAGAATCTGTGGGTTTGTAGTGCACACTAGTGCATCAACCGTTGCCTTCGACAGAAACTTTAATATCTAGAAATGCTAAAGAAGTATCGGAAATTTCTCAGGTATGTTTAAGAGCCGGATAAAACGAATTCACAGCAGTTCTAAATTGATTGAGTTCCTCTCTGGTGGAGGAAGTGGCGCCGACACAGTCGTCAATGTAGCGACGGTAGAGACCAGGTTTGGAGCCAATTATATTGATTGAAAAATTGGTGTTCCATGTAACCTATTGGCGTAGCTGGGTCCCATTTTGGTACCCATGACCGCACCATTGATTTGTTTATAATAACTGTCAGCGAATGAAAAACAGTTCAGTGTTAAAACTAGTTCAGCCAGGCGGAGCAATGTTTCCGAGCTTGGTTCCTTAACAGTACGTAAATCAAAAAAATGTTTGAGGGCTAGAAGACCTTCGCCATTAGGGATGACGGTGTAAAGAGATGTAGACGGATGTAATATCCATAGTGAAAATAAACTTGTCTTTGCGCAGACGAGTGCGTGTTGACTGTCTTTAACATATGACGGTAAAGATCTGACGATAGGTGCCATAATTTTGTCTAAATAGCTAGAAATGAGTTTGGTAGGGCAACTACACGCAGAGACAATAGGTCGGCCTGGGTTGTTAGGTTTGTGGCAGTAGCTGGCAATTCTTGTTTGACTATATCAAGTGACGAGTCACTTGAAAGCCTTAGCACCGTAGTTACTATTCCAGAAAATCTTCCGCTTTCCGACGCAGAGAAATCCGTCCTCAGTAAGGGCTTGAATTTTGTTCCTGTATCCAAAAAACTTGACGAATTCTCGGTTAGGCAAGATGTTGAAAAATTTATTCGCCGCGTTCAACTTAAAGCCTTTTTCCATGACAAAGAGGATGATTCTAACACCTTGGACAAAGATATTTTCGAGACGCTTCAGACTCGAAAATCAAAGTGGACTCCCCCAGAGGGCCAGTTCGCCTCTTTAGATTTTTCATCAATAAATGCCGTCATGACATCAATAAACTAAATTTCAATCGTAACGCCAAATTTTCCAACCTTTCTTCGGAAGAGAGGGCGGCGCTACAAAATCTTAGTAAGCGCAGAGTCATAATTGTCAAAGCGGCGACAAGGCGGCGCTTTAGTTGTTTGGTGGGCCGACCTCTACAAAAAAGAAGCTTTGCGGCAACTTTCCGACACCTCGTTTTATGCTTAAGTCGATAAAGATCTCACTTCCACTAACCAACAAATTGTCAAGAGCACCATTAACGATCTTATAGTCAAACAAGAAGTGCCGACTACTGCTACTAATCACATCACCCGGGTCTCATCATCACCACTCCTAGAACTTCATGTATTTACTTTTTACCTAAAATTCACAAACCTAACAACCCAGGCCTAGTAATAATAATAAATAGCTCAAATGGCACACTGAATCCATCAACCATGTGGCATATGACTGCAATTCGTATGCAATATTGGGCATGAAGGTTGCATTAAGTGCCTAGAGAGTAGAGCGTAGATCGTAGGGTGTACAGTGCAAAGAGCAGCTGGTAGAGCTTAGAGGGTAGATTGTACAGCGTAGAGCGTAGATGGTAAAGGATAGATGGTTAACTCAATAATTAATTTTGAATAAGAGTAAATAAAGGTTGCATTAAGTGCTTGGAGAGTTGAGGGTAGATCGTAGAGCGTGGATCGCAGAGCGTGGATCGCAGAGCGTAGATCGTAGAGTGTAGATCGTAGAGTGTAGATCGTAGAGTGTAGATTGTAGAGTGCAGAGCGTAGAGCATAGATCGTGGAGTGTAGTTCGTAGGGTGTAGATCGTAAAGAGATCGTAGAACGTAGATCGTAGAGCGTAGAACGTAGTGGTAGCGTAGTGCTGGTAGAGCTTAGAGGGTAGATTGTACAGTGTAGAGCGTAGAGAGTAGCAGGTAGAGTGAAAACTCAATAGAATAGTACAGCGTAGAGCGTAGATGGTAGAGGATAAATGGTGAACTCAATAATGAATTTTGAATTAAAAACGATTAGAACGCTGTACGATAAATTCTATCAGTTGGAAGGTATTGTATCTTTACCACACGTAGGTCGGGGCCCAAGCGATCTATTAAAATCACTGATCATTTTCCCTGTACCTCAGCCAATGTCATCTACTGTATAACTTGCACTCTCTGCAAAAAGTTATATATCGGCGAAACAGGTAGACGACTAGGCGACCGATTCCGAGAACATCTTCGCGACGTTGAGAAAGACGACAAAAACGCATCTAAACCAGTCGCTAGACACTTTAATCTGCCGAATCACTCGAAGCAACATATGGCGGTCTGTGGCCTCTCCCTACATCAAGGAGGCACAGAAAGCCGCAAAACTCTAGAACAAAAATGTATTTTTCAAATCGGCACTGTTAATCCTCACAGTATCAACGAACGTTTTTCATTCAACTAACTTATTCTGTTGTTTTTTCACGTTGCCAGGCACCAACCAATAGCGTAGCTCCATATTTCTCTATATAAACCACACACAACCCACAATCCCTCGATTCGCTCCGACGAAGGGCTAGCGCTCGAAACGTCAGCTTTCGAATCTCTTTACGGTGGCTAATTCACATTATCAACTCAGTTGATAAAACCAAATTATCAATTAACAATAGGCTACACCAATCCACAGCAAGCTAAACCAATTTGCAATACACCATGTTTTACGTACTCAAACACAGGGTATTACTACATATCGTATAATCAATCGCTTCATGTTTATTGATAATAACATTTGTAGCAACTGAAGCAATTATATTATTTGATCTGGAACAGAGCAATACAATTTGTCATTTTGCAACCTACTGATGATCTCTACAACAATGATTTTACTGAAAAATACCTCAATTAGAAACTCTAATTTCACAATCATGCCTTACTTACTTCTGTGGGGGGTTGTAGCTTAAAACAGGTTAGCCTTAAACTGGTTACCTTGAATCTCTTGCACTGTTGAGCAAAACTGGTACCAAATTACTTTTGTTCGAAACCCAACAATGTGTAAAAACATAAGATCTAGTAATCTAAAATAGCAATGAATGTCCTTAATCTTTAACTAAATCAATGTTTGTAATCATGAGTTTAGTTCCAATTCTGTTAACGAAACATACTCCACCCTGATAATGGTGTAGCGCTTATCACCCAATCCACTTTGATCGTATCCCCCTGCTGGGTAGATGACTGCAATCTTTGTCACAGGACGACCGTAAGCTTCCTGGCCCGTTTTCACCTTTATGTTATGTACTTTCCTGTCAGCTACTGGAAAATATTTCTACAATCATGCCCATAGTCCATGAGCCTCGAACAGCATTCTCATCTGTCACTGTCACGACATCATCAATCCTGACGTTTTGATGTTCTTTGTGCCACTTTCTCCTGGGGACAAGTGTGGGAAACACACCTGCCTTTCAATTATAGTGGTTGCTGCTCTCCTGGACAATGCAATGACTTCCCACCATAGTAAAAACAAAAAACTTTCTGATAGCAGGAGTGCATCGAAGTGGGCAAAATCATAGGAGAAATTAGCCATAAGCAGCTTTCCCGGACTGCTAGTTGAGAAAGTGACGTCACTTCTAGTTTCCCACAATTTTGGACTCTGTTGTCATTGAAAACCGTGCGCCGTTGGTCACGAGAACATGGCGATTTAATGGGGGTCAAAGTTTATAGATTTTGAGTGCAAAAGAGACCATTTTCCCTCATTGCACGAGGATGTTCTTTGGAAATCATGTACTTAAGGAAGTCAACTACCAACCCAGTGAAAATCAAAGGTACTCGAAAATTACATCATAGTAGCACTTCAACACTTGCATAAATTCAAAAGTGGAACAGTCCACTGCCATTTCAAAATGGACCGCTCAGGTATTTAAACATGTGAAAATCACTCCATAGTGCTTTGCGGTCTTGTAGTGAAATGGTGGAGTTGAAGGTACCAAACGAACTGAGGCCATTGGTCCTGGAAAGTTCTGGAAATCTGCTAAACTCAACTAAACACTCGAAACGTCAGCTTTCGAATCTATTTATGGTGGCCAAATAACATTATCAACCCAGTTGAAAAAAAAATATCTGTGAAAAATGTGAAGTGTATGGAAGGCAGTAAGGAGAATTAACATTGAGATCTTGGGAGTGTTAATGAGCATATACCTTTCTTCATAATTTTTGACTGGATCAAATGCACTGGGAAGGTGGGAAGCAACTTGAAATCTTCAAGGACACAAAATGCAAAAAGTACAAAGAAAGCTGGGTACAAGTTACTGAAAGTTAGATTAAAACACATGACACCATCAAAGTAGAGTTCTTGCAATAATCTAGCAGACACAGGTTGACAGTTCAATCAACTTTTATTCAATGGTCAGTTGATTTTCCGGTTGTCCCACAAGTAGAAGGTTCTTGTCCATCATCTGGAGTGTAGACACCTGCTGGTTTTTCGTTAGAGGGTGGAGCAGAGTTGTATCAGATTGTTCTTCTTTTCCAGATGTTTATGACTTACGTGAAACATCTTGAGGGTTGTCCAATACACACAAACCGTAACGGGTCATCAAAGTGGTGACGATCTGTGACGGATCGTGACGGCTCGTCCATCTGTTTTAGTTTGGTTACCGTTTGTCAGTTCATGGTTGTGTTATGGCAGATCGTCCCGATCAGAACGGATCATGACGACCTGTCATTACCGTGACAGATGGTGACCGTTTTGTCGGTTTGGCATAGACTTAAAAAATATTTATAGCGGTGTTATGGTGTGTGGTGGGAATGTCGGCAGATCGTCCTGATCAGGACGGATCATCACGACCCGTCACTAGTGTGGCGGATGGTGACGTTTGGTGACGGTTTGTCAGTTCATGATGTACTTAGAAAATATTGATTAGGGAGTTATGCTGTGGTGGGAATGTCCGCGGACCGTCCCGATCAGGATGGATCGCGATGACCCATCACTAGTGTAACGTATGGCGACATTTGGTGACGGTTTGTCAGTTCCCGATGGACTTAGAAAATATTGATTACGGAGTTATGGTGTGTGGTGGGAATGTCTGCGGATCGTCCCGATCGGGACGGATCGTGATGGATGGTGACGTTTGGTGACCGTTTGTCACTACCTTGACGGATGGTGATGGTTTTTCAGTTCGCGATATACTTAAAAAAGAGATTATTTGCTATGCGAATAGGAAGTTTATGTCTTTCTCCCCGGGGTTTTGTGAATGTCAGTAGTGTCTCATTGGAGACACGTGCACGGACTTGTTATGTAACAGTTCTTGTTATGTAATAGCATATGGCACGTGCGGGGGCCTGGACAAGGGGTATTGTTGTCTCAATGTATTGAGCCCCCTGCTTGTAATGTTGTGTCGTGGCCTGGCATCTTAGCTGTTGTGCATTCATTCTCGCTTCGCTAGATGACACGCTCGTTTCAACGTAAAGGTAAGCTTTATTTATGGCTAAGGTCGTACCGAACGCGCTTATTTTAGGCCATTCGTTTGTAAGGCGCCTCAAGCGCGATTTGGAGTTGGGTTTTGATCCCCGGGCGGCTGGCGACTTTAACCTTCGTGGTACAGCGTCGGTTCACTTACATGGCGTTGGCGGTCGCACTGTGCAAACGCTCGAAGAAAATGACCTTCACGTGGTCAGGGACCTTGCTCCAGATATTGTTATCTTGGAAATAGGTACAAACGACCTTTCCCATGCCCTTCCCCAGACCGTAGGCTCTCAAATAGAGGAGTTTGTGCGTTTGCTTCGAAGGAATTATTCTGTCCGCGTTATCGGGGTTTGTGGTGTCATCCCACGTGGCATTTCCGTGCCGCATGCTATGGCATTCCTGGACCACGCTACACTTTTAAATCATTATGTTAGCATTGTGTTGGAAGAATTTCCAACTGTTTTTTGTTGGTCCCATGCTGAATTCAATAGTCCCCATAAGGACCTTTACCTGAGGGATGGCGTTCACGTTAATCCAACTGGGCAATATTTGCTTTACCGGAGTTATCGTGGCGCCATTTTAAAGGCTGTGGGTCTGCTCGGGGACGCTTGAGTTTGGCTTCGTAACCCGCCCACACATTTGTTTGTTTTTTGGGGGGGCTCCCTTGTCATAAACCCCCCCCCCCCTTTGTGGCTTGTTTTTTGACAATTCCCTTGTCTTACCCCCTTTGGTTGTTATTTTGGCTTACCTTGGGCATTCAATTTTGCTCTGCGGTTATTAGTTTGCTTAGCATATGTAGTTATGCAAGCTTTTTAATTTGACAGGCTGTTTGGCCTAATTTTCATACAGTTTATTTCTAGTCACATGTAGTTGTGACTAGGTTATTTGACAGCTTGGCATATGTAGTTATGCTGCCTGGTCAGTTCTGGCTGGATATGTAGTTATCCCCAGCACTGTTTTTTCTTTGGGGTTTCTCCCTGTTATTTGTTTCTAATTGTGTTGCTTGTCATATGTAGTTATGCGGGCACCTTTTCGTTTCCTTTTCATTTACTGGCGTTAATAGGCCAGCCAACTCGTCGACTATTTGTCTTGACATGGTTGGGCCTGCCAGGTTACATTCATTTATACTCTGCTTGACCATGCGTCAGCTTAAGTCAGCACTGTTTCCTGTTCCTGCCAAGTTTTCTCCCCTTTTTCTGCAGATTTTTAAGATGCCTAAAGTCAAGTCCCGTAGCCGCACTTCCCGGGCCCCAGCTGGGGCCCCGCAACGCGCCAGCCCTCGGGCTAGTGTCCGTGCCAGCAGCGTGGCCACCCGTGGCTTATCTGCCAGGACAAGTAGGAGGAGTCCAGCCCCAGTACCCGGGCAAGCTTCAGCCACCCCAGTCACTTTTCAGGACCCTCCCAGACTGCCACAACCCGAACAACTATCACAACGTGATGCCCTGCTGTCACCTCAGATTATGGAGACGCTGATAACCCGGGTGGCGGATGAGGTCTCCCGCCGTTTATCACCAGCGGAGAATCCCACAAGTCTCCCTCCCCCAGTACCGTCAGCCCTCCAGGAGGTTCCCGTGACTACCGCAGCCACCCAGTCTGCCTCATCTACTGCTGCTTCTGATGCCATTGCTACGTCTGTTGTTCAAGGAAGTTTGGCAACTGCTTCTGCTGCCGTGATGGGCTTGATCCCCTCTACATCAGATGGCCCGCCACAAGTGCCAGGTCAGTGCTTTCAATCAGTAGCATTACCTGTTGATGCTCGTGTCACCGATAAGCTACGCGACAAAATCTGGAAGGACGAGTACATTGACTTTGGCTCTCTCCTTGCCAACCCGGTTTATGCAAACCGATATCAGTTAGCTGTGCAGAATCCTGAGAGTGGCCCACTTCCCTCTCTCTGCATTGAGCCCATAACTAAGGCCAAGAAAATAACATCCATCGAATCTTGGCTCAATTGTTTCCACATATTTGTGGGTATCTACACCAGGCGGTTCCCTCATGAGGCCCCCGCCCTCATGAAGTACTGTGATACTGTTCAGGATTTGGCAGTTAGGGGTCATAACTGGAAATATTACGATGAGAATTTTCGATTTTAAGGCAGGCCCATCGTTCAGCCCTCCCCTGGGATCGGATACACGATGAGCTGTGGCTCAAGTCTAACCAGGTAACCCAGCCCAGACTATTTCAACCCACGCCTCAGGGGCGGGTTCCTGGTAAGGTTGATACCACCCCTAAAGGCTACTGCTTTCGCTTCCATAAGGGGCGCAAATGTGCCCCAGGCTGTGCCTACAAACACCAGTGTTATAAGTGTGAGGGGTCACACCCTGTTTCCAACTGTAATTTTCGTGGCCAAAGCAAGCAATCCAGTGGTCATCCCTCAACTGCCAAGTCCCGGTCCTCGCACCCTGCCAACACCCGTAAGAGTTGAAAGATTAAGTTTTTTACTTGATGGGTATACCCATTCCACTGTTGAGTTTCTTATATCTGGGTTTACAAACGGCTTTCCTATTCATTTTCAAGGTGTGCGCCAGTCGCGCAACGCTAAAAATTTGTTGTCTGCTTTAGATAATCCTTCGGCAGTTGATTCTAAACTCAAAAAAGAGCTTGAAGCCCAACGGCTAGCAGGGCCTTTTCAGTCTCCACCAGTGTCCCCATTTTGGATTTCCCCCTTGGGTGTTGTGCCCAAGAAAGTGCCTGGTGAATTTCGCCTAATTCACCATCTCTCTTTTCCTAAGGGAGCATCTGTTAATGACGGCATACCCCCTGAGCATACCAGTGTTCATTACGCCACAATTGATGGGGCCATCGAGCTCATAAAAAGGGCAGGCCCTGGTTGCTTTTTGGCTAAGACGGATATCAAAAATGCTTTCCGTATTATTCCTATTCACCCTGATGATTATGGTCTCCTCGGTATGCAGTGGAGGGGGCTGTACTATTATGACCGTTGCATGCCTATGGGCTGTTCATCATCTTGTTTAACATTTGAAACTTTTAGCACTGCAGTGGAGTGGGTTGCTCATAATAAGTTAAAAATTGATTATATTTTGCACCTTCTTGATGACTTCCTTTTAGTTGCTCCTTCAGAGCAACTCTGTCAACAGCAGTTAGATTTATTTTTGTCACTTTGTTCATACGTTGGTATTCCCATTGCGCCAGAGAAGACCTGTGGTCCCGCTACTTCTCTGTCTTTTGCAGGTATCGAACTAGATTCAATTCTGTTGGAGGCTCGCTTGCCCATGGAAAAAATTGAGAAATGTGTTTCCCTCATTTCAGAATTTAGTCGTCGTAAAAAAGTTACCCTAAAGGAAATTCAATCGCTTGTTGGCCTTTTAAATTTTGCGTGTTCTGTTATTAGGCCAGGTAGAGCCTTTTTACGTCGGCTTATCGATTTGACTGTGGGGGTTCGCATGCCTAATCATTGCATTAGATTTAACAGAGAGGTCAAAGAGGATTTAAATTTATGGTTGTCTTTCTTGTCTAATTTCAATGGCAAGTCCTTCTTCCTTGAAGATACCTGGCTTAGTTCATCCAAGCTAAATCTTTTCACTGATGCTTCAGGTGCCTTGGGTTTCGGGGCTTTATTTGGGTCTCACTGGTGCTACGGGAAATGGCCATCTAGTTGGCAGTACCAAAATATTGCCATTCTCGAGTTCTACCCTATTGTACTAAGCTTGTACCTTTGGGGTGCAGCGATGAGCAACCAGTGCATTTTGTTTTTTACCGACAACGAAGCGCTGGTTCATGTAATAAACAGGCAAACTTGTAGAGATAAATCTCTGATGGCTTTTGTGCGAAAGCTGGTTTCGATTTGTTTACATTATAACATTCTATTCAAGGCTAAACACATACCAGGAGTTCGCAACGAACTGGCTGATGCTCTGTCTCGCTTGCAGGTCCAGACTTTCAGGCGCTTGGCACCTCCTCACATGGACTCCTTACCCACAGAGATTCCCCAGTATCTGCAGCCTCACAATTGGGTGCTATAGTAGCTATGCTTGCTAAGTCGAGCCTTCAACCTTCGTCTATTCCAACTTATCAGCGGGCTTGGAGATTATTCTACCAATTTCTCACTACGATTTTCCATTCTGTGAGCAAACCTTTTCCCATTGCGCCCAATATGTTGGCTCTGTTTATTGCTTTTATGTACGACAAAAAATATGCTCCATCTACTGTAAGTTCATATGTTTCTGCATTGGGCTATTCTCATAAATTTTTAGGCCTCGCCGATCCCACCAAAGCCTTCTTTATTATCCAGATTTTAAAAGGTTATGGCAAGATAGGCTCACGCCTTGATAGCCGTCTCCCTATCACCCTACCAGTGCTTAACAGAATTATTGAGTCATCGGCCCAGCTTACTATAACCCATTACCAAAGTTTTCAATTCAAGGCCATGTGCTCTATAGCATTTTTTGCCTTCTTGAGAATTGGGGAGATCACCTACAATTCACCGAAAGATGCTCATGTCCCCTTGCAGGTTCATCAGCTATCTAAGTTATTAGATCCCTCCAAGCAGGTTGTGGCTCTTAAACTCACGTTTGGCAATTTTAAGCATAATTACAATCAGCGCCCCTTTTCTGTGATTTTACACCGCCATAATTCTTGCTGTCCAGTACACTTGCTACTGGAGTATTTGTCATTACGGGGGAACAGGCCTGGCCCACTTTTTCTTAATTCTGATAATAGCCCAGTTTCACGTACCCGTTTTGCAGAACTCCTTTCTCTTTCATTGAAGGCTTGTGGGCTCGACTCGACGCGTTACAAAGGCCATAGTTTTCGCATTGGCGCTGCATCATTTGCTGCTGAACCGGGTATGTCTGACGCTCAAATCAGAGCTTTGGGTCGGTGGAGGTCTAATGCTTTTCTTAAGTATATTAGGTTACCTTCACTTGTAAGTTAGCTTACTATTTACATGCACATGGCTTGCGGGGGGAGTCATG
This sequence comes from Platygyra sinensis, assembly GCA_019787425.1. Classification (NCBI taxonomy): domain Eukaryota; kingdom Metazoa; phylum Cnidaria; class Anthozoa; order Scleractinia; family Merulinidae; genus Platygyra; species Platygyra sinensis. The sequence goes on along the minus strand of JAHPZR010015410.1, from coordinate 14,750 downwards.
TGCAGGTCACTCAGGGGTGATGGGTCTGATTAGCAAGGGCCGCAGTTTCATCACTCTTTGGGTGACAAATCTTCCTGGGAGCTAGGGGTGCTGATTAGCAAGGGCAGCAGTTCCCCATGCTCCCGAGGATAGTTGGCAGCTTCGTGTATTTTTAAGTCCTTTTATTTGTTTTTCATATTACATATTGGGGAATCCCCCATTTATTCTATCTATTTCTGAACTGATTGGCAAGGGCAGCAGTTCCTGTTACACCTTTCTGTATATTGTGATAAATTAGTCAGGGTTTGGGGAACAGATAGGCCTGGGTAGCTGTTCACCCTACCCTGTATTAATCGGCTTTTAAGGTTTCAGTTCGAGCATTCTCGTGTTCTTCTCTTGGGGGAATCCCCCTTTGTGTTGTGGATTGTGCCACTGAGTGGCATGAGCAACAGTCATGTTATATATTGTTATCAGTTTTATTTTAGTCAAGGTTGGGGGTTCAGATTGGCAAGGGCAGCTGTTCCCCCTACCATGTATTAATTGGCTATTAGGCTTTCTGTCAGAGCTTTTATTTTGTTATCTTGACAAGGCTTTCCCTTAAACTTAATGTGACACTTTGTGGGCTGCATTTCCCTTGGGTGGGGCGGCAGCTTGATGATGATCATTCTGCTTTGGCGTTTTTATGCCCTCACCTTTACTGGGCTCAACACATTTTTTAGAGCCAACTGTTTTTGTAAATAATTCAAGGAAGTTTTAATGATTAAATCGGCTTTGGGCCTTTGCCCTTAGCCATTTTACTCCACCCTTGATTGTCAGTCTTTATTCTGGCGCCCAGTAAACGAGCTTGGGTATGCAGCCCACTAATTAACTTGTAAGCCCCAAGCCTGGGGAGGGGAGTAAGGCATAAAGAGATTATTTGCTATGCGAATAGGAAGTTTATGTCTTTCTCCCCGGGGTTTTTGTGAATGTCAGTAGTGTCTCATGGGAGACACGTGCACGGACTTGTTATGTAACAGTTCTTGTTATGTAATAGCATATGGCACATGCGGGGGCCTGGACAAGGGGTATTGTTGTCTCAATGTATTGAGCCCCCTGCTTGTAATGTTGTGTCGTGGCCTGGCATCTTAGCTGTTGTGCATTCATTCTCGCTTCGCTAGATGACACGCTCGTTTCAACGTCCCTCCTCCTCCCCTTGTCCTCACCGCATGGTTCTTATGTTATTTTAGTTAAATTTATTTTGGCGTTTTTATGCCCTCACCTTTACTGGGCTCAACACATTTTTTAGAGCCAACTGTTTTTGTAAATAATTCAAGGAAGTTTTAATGATTAAATCGGCTTTGGGCCTTTGCCCTTAGCCATTTTACTCCACCCTTGATTGTCAGTCTTTATTCTGGCGCCCAGTAAACGAGCTTGGGTATGCAGCCCACTAATTAACTTGTAAGCCCCAAGCCTGGGGAGGGGAGTAAGGCATAAATAATCATTGCGGTGTTATGTACGGGGGTGAAGATGTCGGCAGATCATCCCGATCGGGACGGATCATGTCGACCCATCACAGCTATGACGGATGGTGACGATTCACGACCATTTGTCAGTTTGCGAGAGATAACAGTCATGACCATGTTGGTCAGCGGTTGTCATGTTGTCATGGCGGATATCTAGTTCGTGCCAATGTACTACGTTCTTTAGTTGTTTATCTAGAATGGTTTCAGTTAAAATGATAACCTTTGAACAAGCAGTGCTGAAAAACCCCAGTCAAGTCTGCATTGGATGATATGTTTTGAACCTCTTAACAACTGGATGTATTCTCTCAGTAGCGCTACTGAATACGAAGCTTGAATCCTTTCTGTCTTTGATGGATTTAACGAAATGGTTTTGCCTCGAAATGAAAGAGAAATCGATGATTTGGAAAATACAATCGTCGAATTACCTAAGGAAAATTAGTTTCTTAGGCAAGGGAACTCCCGCATGGCAAATGCTTCAACCAAATGAAGGCGGCTCGTGATGAACAAGAATAATACATAAGGCTTGATTGTCTGGATATCAGAGGAGTTCCTACTTCTTCAGGCGAAGATATAAATGAAATTGTTAAAAAAAAAGTGCTCAATCGTTGATGTTTGGATTGAAGATACAGATATCTCGATATCCCACCAAAGTATGATAGTGCGATTTCTCCCATAATCATTAATTTATTTGTTGTCGTGTGAGAGAGACAATTAGAAAGCAAGATCTAAGTTGAAGAATTTAACCATTGATTTCGTTGGTGTGGGCAGACAAGGTGATAACAAGATTTTTATACAAGAAACCTTAACTATTTTTAGAAAGGTATTTTTCCATAAATTTAATGAATTTAAGAAGATATTCAGGTTTCTTTATATCTGGTCCTTTTATGGAAAGATGATGCCAGTTCTGCAGTTAAAATCTGCTCCTTGAAAAACCTGGCTAAACTGGAAGCAAAATGAAAGGCATATCTTAATCGACTGGAATGGAGGAATGTTAATTGATGCTCTACCTTCAAGTGCAGATTCAAATGGGACAGACACAGGATGACTTTCACTGAATGGCTGGTATAAAACTTTGAAGATCTACCTTACCTTTAAGTGATATCTGAGCTAATTAGCATTCCTTAAATTACAGCTTCTGAGCCCGACTAGGGTCAGATACATTATGCCGGCATAATTTTGAGCATAATACTATGGATGGAGCATCAAGCATAATGCCGGCATAATAGGTCTTTTTTTCTGCAAAAATATTAAAAAGCAATGAAGAACCATAAAATGCTCGCTTATGCTTCAGTTCAATAAGAGATAGAAACATTCACGATGGCTAGGTTCATTGAACTTGAACTGAAAAAGGTGTAGAAAAGGTATGTAAATAAGATATTTCTTTTGCTAACAAGTTGTAAGAATAACAAGTTGTAAGCCATGAGCTTTCTAGTATTTGTGCTTCTCACTTGGAGAGACCAAGAGATCATTTTATTATACAGTTATTAAAACATGTTGAATACAATAAAAATCAGGTGAGCATAATGCTATATTTTTCGAGCATAATTCCGGGCATAATACTAGGGTTTTTTGGGTGACGCTCAAAAGCATAATACTCGAATTTTCGAGCATAATGTATCTGACCCTAAGCCTGACATAAATATGCCTTGCAAGGTAAATTTTGACTATTTCTCTGTCACTGATTTCCGCAATTCTGTTGACATTGGCAGCTCATATCTCTTAAAATCATTTTGTTCTAAATTGCAATATAAGAAGCCTGAAGAAATGTTGATCACTTAACCCCAATGCTGGCTGACTTGACCTTTCTTGACCTTTCTGTTCACTCGGTTCAAGTTTGTATGCTTTTTTTTTCTTGAAAGTGCATCATTTAGGGTTTCATGTTTGAAACCCACATCAGGTGCTGTGTTATTATCATACCTTGGAATTGTTGCCCTGCACTGCAATAATTTCCATCCTGCCTACTCCAATGGAATCTATTTCGTCGGCTACACGTTCCATTAGGCGTCTTCCTGATATGCCTTCTACATTATGGCGTCTGAAGAAGCTTTTTGCATGAAGTATTGAAAAACTGACAATTCTGGCAGGGCAAGTCACAATTTGGGCAAAAATCTTGTTGATGCCTTGTGGATTTTGCATTGGTGTAGAGTTGTTGTCTAAGATGATGTCATTCCTTGTGTGACGATGTGGCCTTTGTCATTCAAAGTACCTGTGATATACAAATATATTTATTGGTTTTCTTGTTTGGTTTGTAGGAATGTCGGTTATATTATGTTATATCTTAAGTTTTGTGGAAGTTTCTGAAGGGAGCATGTCATAAATAGTAATAATTGTGGTGGTAAAACTTTCAAATAGTAGTGATTTCAGCGGTATTTATTTCAAGGTTATGCAGTTACTGGTTTTATAATCAATTTTGGTACTCTAAATTGTGTACTGCGTTAAAGTTACTTGTGTTTTGATCATTTTAAATAAGGATATAGGCAAAAATTACTTACATAGCTGGGAAAGGGATGTCATCACAATTGAATGCGCAATAGAAATTGCTTCTGCAGTGATATTGTTCTCATTCCCTTGGTCACCATTAGTTGGTGTTGTCGATTCCTCAGTGGCATCATGTGTCTCTTCATCAGAGTCATGCTAGAAAAGAGTTCATTTTGTTAAGCTTTGTTTTGCTACCTCAAGTTGAATTTTAGAATGCACATAAATACATTTGTTTCATTGCGTAGCAATTAAACAGTGTGTTTGAACTGTTTTAAATGGTTGTGTATTGAACAGCTGGCTGTTATGGTGTTTTCTCAGTCAATAATCATATTGTTGGAAAGAAATAACTTACAACTATCAGAATATAAGTTTGGTTGTTCCTGAGTGCATTTCACGAAATACCAATGCTGAATTCTTATGGTCACAACAATATTTTGATCCTTTTGAAGGTGTACTTTGGCATCCTGTTATAAGTGAAAGCATCATAGAAACTAAGTGCATTATGGTTTTTAAGTAGCAGAATTGCAGCAATATAGCTGAAAACTAATCATTCTTTGAAACTTTTCCATCCTACCATGCTAGTATGTTGCACTTTTCCCTAAAAATCCCTTGAACCCATTGGTACTCCCAGGTAGACAGGGGCACTGTAAGAGCACGTGTTATACCAATAACAAATGCTCGAACATGGAGAACTTGATCAGCACATTGCTGACTTAATGTTAAGCACTGCATTTCATAAACTGTCACTGTACATGTATTACTTGAAAAACAAATTTAAAAATATAAAATAAGTTCTAGGGATTATTTTCTAATTTAGCAAGTGAACTACAAATTTTACAATATTCTAACAAAATAATAATCAGGACAAAATGACTAGTGTCAAATTCTATAATTTTGCAACATGAAATATATTTACAGTTAACATATCCCACTAACCAACAATAATTGACCCACATGTTTCTGGAAAATGAAGTTCGTCAATGCTTTTGACCATACAAACTTGACGTGCATTCTTCATGTTTCCGTCCATGACTAAAGCGCTTCTACATCCAGGTATGTCACATGAATGTCCTTGATAAAAAGAATATTTAACACAGCACAGTAAGCAATATTAATTAAGATGTACAAATAACCTACCTGAATACAGGAATGAATTATTAAAATATTGGTTAACCTTGAAGAGATTTCATTCCAAAAACAAACAATTCGAAAAAAGACAAATAGAAAATCTTATTTTTTCATGGATACACCATAGCAAATGTAGAATAAAAAAAAAATTTGTACAATCTATAGAACTTAATCATGCAATGCTTAAATCAACGATTTCCCCTGTCTTTAGAACCTCGTCACTAGGGCAAGCTGGACAGGCAAAAACACAACTTTTTGTTCCCATGGGACTGAAAATAGCCACTGTGTGATAAAGGTCCATTGGCTATACAATTCAATGTTCTTCAACTGAAAGCTGGAATATGTAATTAACCATACAGGGACAACCATTGCTATGCTTATGAAACAAACCAATTTTCATTTCACAAATTAATTTTGTTGTTGTTGTTTTTATGAAATTGAATACATCACAATTAGTTATATTAAAAAACATTAAGCTTCCCTAGTTAGGGGGGGTTACCCCACGCAAATACAACTTTCAATGAGGGATTATAAGAGTATTGAAAAATCATTTTACACTGAATGTGGACAAAAAAAAGGTGGGGGTTTGGTTTCCATTACCCTACACTCAAGTCTTAACACAACCTTTTTTAAAAGAAATAAGTCAATATGTCAAGCAGCCTTACATCAATAATAGAAAGACTGCCAAACAGAAGAATGCAGGCTTGATTATCTTCCATAAATAAAAGCCATTGCTATGCACTATTAACCTCCCCATTTAGCCAAAAAAGCAACACAAAATGGATCAGCAACCAGTTTCACCATTTCATTACGATCACAAGATGGAAGCTTGTCCCAAAGATTGTATTGCTCAACAACGTCCAGTGAGGCACTCAAAAGAAATGCTTCTTCTAATCGCCGATGATCCAGTCTCAACCGCATTTGTAGTAGATTCTTTAAATTGATAGCACTGTCCCTATTGGATAAAATCAGAAGCATTACTCATTTTTATTTATTTCTTTGATCGTGAGCGGGCAGTATCCTGAGAATCCTGCAATCTGATTGGTTCCGGGAGCGGGCAGTATTTTCCTATCTCCTGACCACGGTCATGGTAACCATCTATGCTAAGCGCAGAGTGAAGTTTCAATTTGTCTTAATTGTTTTTTGCAATAGAGCAGTGTTATTGTTCAACTATCTCATAAAAAACAATGGATTCTGACGAAAGCTATCACAGTGAAAGTGAATTTTATTACCCAAACGAAGAGGATAAAGAGGACAACGCAGTGCGTCTGTATTTTTGATTCACAATTTAGAATTTAGAAATAGTTTAAAAAGTTATTCACTGACCTTGGTCGGTCCGTATTGGGAAAAACTGTGCCCTCTGTCTCAAGTACGTACTCGAGACCTCAGGCACAGTTTTTCCCAACATGGACCTCCTGGCCAGTGAATAACATATATATATAATTGAAATCTATATATGTGTAATAAAGTGGCTAATGCCGTTAAACAGTGCTCAATACACCTTTAAAGTGTAGAAACTCGGAGTAACAGGGAATTTTGTCTCTTCGTTATATCTTCTTAATTGAAATCTATGAATACCAAGAAAATCTTACAATAATGACAAGATTTGTTATTTGTGCTACATGGTTCAACAAAAATAACAGGAAATATTAAGAAAAAAAAATATCAGAGGCCAAGAGTACAAAACTACATTTGATAACCTATCTGTGTGTGTGCTAGATTGCCAAAACAAAAAGATCAATTCTCAAAAATTATAAGACAAAAAAGTTGGAATTAAACAAAATTCCTACAGGGCGAGCAACAAAAACACAGGTTTACGCAACATTAAATTAAAACACATCATTACAATGTATAACATACTTTTTGAATCTCTTGACTTTGGGGTGATCATCCTCACAGCCTTGTGGTTCAACATTCTGGTAATTAAATCGCCTATTGTATGATGCCGCGAAAGTACTGAAAGGTAATAAAAGCCCCCAAACCAGTAACTGGGCATATTGCTGCAAGAGGGCAAATTCGAAGGCAGTATCCTCGGTTGATAATAAGAAATCCAACTGAAGGCTTTCTTTTGTAAAGTGTTTTTTCCTGCCATGTGACCAATAGCCGTAGTGTTCATACAGTTTACATCTTCAGCAAACCTTAGTTACACAAGATCCAAGATAAGTTCCACGATATCAGCTGACGATATGAACTGTAGATCACAACTGGACGAACTTTGGTGTCAAGGACTAGAGTTTTGCAGCAAATTTGACAGGTCTCTTGTGATGATACTAGGACAGCCGCCAGTGGTTGCCCTAACTCCAGTGATATATCATGCAGCTCTTGAAACAGGATCTTCTCTGAGGTTAAGGTACCCTTTAAATAAGCAAGACCTTCACACTCGGCAACAAAAGACTCATTCGGAAGTAGCTGAAGGTTACTTTCTGCGGAATTGCCTTTTCCCAAAACAAACCAGTTGATAGCTGTGGTAAAAACCGGAAATTTTAAAAATATACTTCCAATGGACTGGAACACGAAAAATAACCTTGACACTAAGTCGTATCTATCGAGCAAACTCGCCATGGTTTAGAAGAACTACCCGTTTTCGCGATGCTACTTAGCTTGGTATTCGCAGTGGTGTATCCATAGAAACAACGTACGCCCCTATTAGTTCGAGAAACCGCTATCCATTTACACTGCTAGCGGGCACGCTATTTGTAACGCATAATAACGTCCATAATAACTGTAAAAATATTTCAACCGTATGTAAACCACCATTATATTTATTGCAATTCTACGAGAAATATTCACAGACTGCGCTCTCATTTTTTAATTATGTTGAAAGCGTGAGTGTTTGGGGGTTTCATTATGTTTGTGGGTGCCACTTATAGGATGAGGAATGTTCACACACCGTCTTTCGCCTATTGATTTATGGATAGCGGTTTCTCGAACTAATAGGGGCGTACGTTGTTTCTATGGATACACCACTGCGAATACCAAGCTAAGTAGCATCGCGAAAACGGGTAGTTCTTCTAAACCATGGCGAGTTTGCTCGATAGATACGACTTAGTGTCAAGGTTATTTTTCGTGTTCCAGTCCATTGGAAGTATATTTTTAAAATTTCCGGTTTTTACCACAGCTATCAACTGGTTTGTTTTGGGAAAAGGCAATTCCGCAGAAAGTAACCTTCAGCTACTTCCGAATGAGTCTTTTGTTGCCGAGTGTGAAGGTCTTGCTTATTTAAAGGGTACCTTAACCTCAGAGAAGATCCTGTTTCAAGAGCTGCATGATATATCACTGGAGTTAGGGCAACCACTGGCGGCTGTCCTAGTATCATCACAAGAGACCTGTCAAATTTGCTGCAAAACTCTAGTCCTTGACACCAAAGTTCGTCCAGTTGTGATCTACAGTTCATATCGTCAGCTGATATCGTGGAACTTATCTTGGATCTTGTGTAACTAAGGTTTGCTGAAGATGTAAACTGTATGAACACTACGGCTATTGGTCACATGGCAGGAAAAAACACTTTACAAAAGAAAGCCTTCAGTTGGATTTCTTATTATCAACCGAGGATACTGCCTTCGAATTTGCCCTCTTGCAGCAATATGCCCAGTTACTGGTTTGGGGGCTTTTATTACCTTTCAGTACTTTCGCGGCATCATACAATAGGCGATTTAATTACCAGAATGTTGAACCACAAGGCTGTGAGGATGATCACCCCAAAGTCAAGAGATTCAAAAAGTATGTTATACATTGTAATGATGTGTTTTAATTTAATGTTGCGTAAACCTGTGTTTTTGTTGCTCGCCCTGTAGGAATTTTGTTTAATTCCAACTTTTTTGTCTTATAATTTTTGAGAATTGATCTTTTTGTTTTGGCAATCTAGCACACACACAGATAGGTTATCAAATGTAGTTTTGTACTCTTGGCCTCTGATATTTTTTTTTCTTAATATTTCCTGTTATTTTTGTTGAACCATGTAGCACAAATAACAAATCTTGTCATTATTGTAAGATTTTCTTGGTATTCATAGATTTCAATTAAGAAGATATAACGAAGAGACAAAATTCCCTGTTACTCCGAGTTTCTACACTTTAAAGGTGTATTGAGCACTGTTTAACGGCATTAGCCACTTTATTACACATATATAGATTTCAATTATATATATATGTTATTCACTGGCCAGGAGGTCCATGTTGGGAAAAACTGTGCCTGAGGTCTCGAGTACGTACTTGAGACAGAGGGCACAGTTTTTCCCAATACGGACCGACCAAGGTCAGTGAATAACTTTTTAAACTATTTCTAAATTCTAAATTGTGAATCAAAAATACAGACGCACTGCGTTGTCCTCTTTATCCTCTTCGTTTGGGTAATAAAATTCACTTTCACTGTGATAGCTTTCGTCAGAATCCATTGTTTTTTATGAGATAGTTGAACAATAACACTGCTCTATTGCAAAAAACAATTAAGACAAATTGAAACTTCACTCTGCGCTTAGCATAGATGGTTACCATGACCGTGGTCAGGAGATAGGAAAATACTGCCCGCTCCCGGAACCAATCAGATTGCAGGATTCTCAGGATACTGCCCGCTCACGATCAAAGAAATAAATAAAAATGAGTAATGCTTCTGATTTTATCCAATAGGGACAGTGCTATCAATTTAAAGAATCTACTACAAATGCGGTTGAGACTGGATCATCGGCGATTAGAAGAAGCATTTCTTTTGAGTGCCTCACTGGACGTTGTTGAGCAATACAATCTTTGGGACAAGCTTCCATCTTGTGATCGTAATGAAATGGTGAAACTGGTTGCTGATCCATTTTGTGTTGCTTTTTTGGCTAAATGGGGAGGTTAATAGTGCATAGCAATGGCTTTTATTTATGGAAGATAATCAAGCCTGCATTCTTCTGTTTGGCAGTCTTTCTATTATTGATGTAAGGCTGCTTGACATATTGACTTATTTCTTTTAAAAAAGGTTGTGTTAAGACTTGAGTGTAGGGTAATGGAAACCAAACCCCCACCTTTTTTTTGTCCACATTCAGTGTAAAATGATTTTTCAATACTCTTATAATCCCTCATTGAAAGTTGTATTTGCGTGGGGTAACCCCCCCTAACTAGGGAAGCTTAATGTTTTTTAATATAACTAATTGTGATGTATTCAATTTCATAAAAACAACAACAACAAAATTAATTTGTGAAATGAAAATTGGTTTGTTTCATAAGCATAGCAATGGTTGTCCCTGTATGGTTAATTACATATTCCAGCTTTCAGTTGAAGAACATTGAATTGTATAGCCAATGGACCTTTATCACACAGTGGCTATTTTCAGTCCCATGGGAACAAAAAGTTGTGTTTTTGCCTGTCCAGCTTGCCCTAGTGACGAGGTTCTAAAGACAGGGGAAATCGTTGATTTAAGCATTGCATGATTAAGTTCTATAGATTGTACAAATTTTTTTTTTATTCTACATTTGCTATGGTGTATCCATGAAAAAATAAGATTTTCTATTTGTCTTTTTTCGAATTGTTTGTTTTTGGAATGAAATCTCTTCAAGGTTAACCAATATTTTAATAATTCATTCCTGTATTCAGGTAGGTTATTTGTACATCTTAATTAATATTGCTTACTGTGCTGTGTTAAATATTCTTTTTATCAAGGACATTCATGTGACATACCTGGATGTAGAAGCGCTTTAGTCATGGACGGAAACATGAAGAATGCACGTCAAGTTTGTATGGTCAAAAGCATTGACGAACTTCATTTTCCAGAAACATGTGGGTCAATTATTGTTGGTTAGTGGGATATGTTAACTGTAAATATATTTCATGTTGCAAAATTATAGAATTTGACACTAGTCATTTTGTCCTGATTATTATTTTGTTAGAATATTGTAAAATTTGTAGTTCACTTGCTAAATTAGAAAATAATCCCTAGAACTTATTTTATATTTTTAAATTTGTTTTTCAAGTAATACATGTACAGTGACAGTTTATGAAATGCAGTGCTTAACATTAAGTCAGCAATGTGCTGATCAAGTTCTCCATGTTCGAGCATTTGTTATTGGTATAACACGTGCTCTTACAGTGCCCCTGTCTACCTGGGAGTACCAATGGGTTCAAGGGATTTTTAGGGAAAAGTGCAACATACTAGCATGGTAGGATGGAAAAGTTTCAAAGAATGATTAGTTTTCAGCTATATTGCTGCAATTCTGCTACTTAAAAACCATAATGCACTTAGTTTCTATGATGCTTTCACTTATAACAGGATGCCAAAGTACACCTTCAAAAGGATCAAAATATTGTTGTGACCATAAGAATTCAGCATTGGTATTTCGTGAAATGCACTCAGGAACAACCAAACTTATATTCTGATAGTTGTAAGTTATTTCTTTCCAACAATATGATTATTGACTGAGAAAACACCATAACAGCCAGCTGTTCAATACACAACCATTTAAAACAGTTCAAACACACTGTTTAATTGCTACGCAATGAAACAAATGTATTTATGTGCATTCTAAAATTCAACTTGAGGTAGCAAAACAAAGCTTAACAAAATGAACTCTTTTCTAGCATGACTCTGATGAAGAGACACATGATGCCACTGAGGAATCGACAACACCAACTAATGGTGACCAAGGGAATGAGAACAATATCACTGCAGAAGCAATTTCTATTGCGCATTCAATTGTGATGACATCCCTTTCCCAGCTATGTAAGTAATTTTTGCCTATATCCTTATTTAAAATGATCAAAACACAAGTAACTTTAACGCAGTACACAATTTAGAGTACCAAAATTGATTATAAAACCAGTAACTGCATAACCTTGAAATAAATACCGCTGAAATCACTACTATTTGAAAGTTTTACCACCACAATTATTACTATTTATGACATGCTCCCTTCAGAAACTTCCACAAAACTTAAGATATAACATAATATAACCGACATTCCTACAAACCAAACAAGAAAACCAATAAATATATTTGTATATCACAGGTACTTTGAATGACAAAGGCCACATCGTCACACAAGGAATGACATCATCTTAGACAACAACTCTACACCAATGCAAAATCCACAAGGCATCAACAAGATTTTTGCCCAAATTGTGACTTGCCCTGCCAGAATTGTCAGTTTTTCAATACTTCATGCAAAAAGCTTCTTCAGACGCCATAATGTAGAAGGCATATCAGGAAGACGCCTAATGGAACGTGTAGCCGACGAAATAGATTCCATTGGAGTAGGCAGGATGGAAATTATTGCAGTGCAGGGCAACAATTCCAAGGTATGATAATAACACAGCACCTGATGTGGGTTTCAAACATGAAACCCTAAATGATGCACTTTCAAGAAAAAAAAAGCATACAAACTTGAACCGAGTGAACAGAAAGGTCAAGAAAGGTCAAGTCAGCCAGCATTGGGGTTAAGTGATCAACATTTCTTCAGGCTTCTTATATTGCAATTTAGAACAAAATGATTTTAAGAGATATGAGCTGCCAATGTCAACAGAATTGCGGAAATCAGTGACAGAGAAATAGTCAAAATTTACCTTGCAAGGCATATTTATGTCAGGCTTAGGGTCAGATACATTATGCTCGAAAATTCGAGTATTATGCTTTTGAGCGTCACCCAAAAAACCCTAGTATTATGCCCGGAATTATGCTCGAAAAATATAGCATTATGCTCACCTGATTTTTATTGTATTCAACATGTTTTAATAACTGTATAATAAAATGATCTCTTGGTCTCTCCAAGTGAGAAGCACAAATACTAGAAAGCTCATGGCTTACAACTTGTTATTCTTACAACTTGTTAGCAAAAGAAATATCTTATTTACATACCTTTTCTACACCTTTTTCAGTTCAAGTTCAATGAACCTAGCCATCGTGAATGTTTCTATCTCTTATTGAACTGAAGCATAAGCGAGCATTTTATGGTTCTTCATTGCTTTTTAATATTTTTGCAGAAAAAAAGACCTATTATGCCGGCATTATGCTTGATGCTCCATCCATAGTATTATGCTCAAAATTATGCCGGCATAATGTATCTGACCCTAGTCGGGCTCAGAAGCTGTAATTTAAGGAATGCTAATTAGCTCAGATATCACTTAAAGGTAAGGTAGATCTTCAAAGTTTTATACCAGCCATTCAGTGAAAGTCATCCTGTGTCTGTCCCATTTGAATCTGCACTTGAAGGTAGAGCATCAATTAACATTCCTCCATTCCAGTCGATTAAGATATGCCTTTCATTTTGCTTCCAGTTTAGCCAGGTTTTTCAAGGAGCAGATTTTAACTGCAGAACTGGCATCATCTTTCCATAAAAGGACCAGATATAAAGAAACCTGAATATCTTCTTAAATTCATTAAATTTATGGAAAAATACCTTTCTAAAAATAGTTAAGGTTTCTTGTATAAAAATCTTGTTATCACCTTGTCTGCCCACACCAACGAAATCAATGGTTAAATTCTTCAACTTAGATCTTGCTTTCTAATTGTCTCTCTCACACGACAACAAATAAATTAATGATTATGGGAGAAATCGCACTATCATACTTTGGTGGGATATCGAGATATCTGTATCTTCAATCCAAACATCAACGATTGAGCACTTTTTTTTTAACAATTTCATTTATATCTTCGCCTGAAGAAGTAGGAACTCCTCTGATATCCAGACAATCAAGCCTTATGTATTATTCTTGTTCATCACGAGCCGCCTTCATTTGGTTGAAGCATTTGCCATGCGGGAGTTCCCTTGCCTAAGAAACTAATTTTCCTTAGGTAATTCGACGATTGTATTTTCCAAATCATCGATTTCTCTTTCATTTCGAGGCAAAACCATTTCGTTAAATCCATCAAAGACAGAAAGGATTCAAGCTTCGTATTCAGTAGCGCTACTGAGAGAATACATCCAGTTGTTAAGAGGTTCAAAACATATCATCCAATGCAGACTTGACTGGGGTTTTTCAGCACTGCTTGTTCAAAGGTTATCATTTTAACTGAAACCATTCTAGATAAACAACTAAAGAACGTAGTACATTGGCACGAACTAGATATCCGCCATGACAACATGACAACCGCTGACCAACATGGTCATGACTGTTATCTCTCGCAAACTGACAAATGGTCGTGAATCGTCACCATCCGTCATAGCTGTGATGGGTCGACATGATCCGTCCCGATCGGGATGATCTGCCGACATCTTCACCCCCGTACATAACACCGCAATGATTATTTATGCCTTACTCCCCTCCCCAGGCTTGGGGCTTACAAGTTAATTAGTGGGCTGCATACCCAAGCTCGTTTACTGGGCGCCAGAATAAAGACTGACAATCAAGGGTGGAGTAAAATGGCTAAGGGCAAAGGCCCAAAGCCGATTTAATCATTAAAACTTCCTTGAATTATTTACAAAAACAGTTGGCTCTAAAAAATGTGTTGAGCCCAGTAAAGGTGAGGGCATAAAAACGCCAAAATAAATTTAACTAAAATAACATAAGAACCATGCGGTGAGGACAAGGGGAGGAGGAGGGACGTTGAAACGAGCGTGTCATCTAGCGAAGCGAGAATGAATGCACAACAGCTAAGATGCCAGGCCACGACACAACATTACAAGCAGGGGGCTCAATACATTGAGACAACAATACCCCTTGTCCAGGCCCCCGCATGTGCCATATGCTATTACA
>JAHPZR010015409.1:17500-25000 GCA_019787425.1 Platygyra sinensis | reverse complement strand
TTCTGTGTCTTTCGAATGCCGTATCCGAATTAACGCGGTAAAAGGAAGGTGTGAAGGTCATGATGGCCGACGGACGCGCTTTTGGAGCTCCGTAAACTTTGCACCGGGAAAGTCAGTTAGGTTCAATTTGATGAAGCTAGAGTGTTTGCCAAGAAAACGTTACGGCCACCAATTATAACTGCGGAATTTTGGAAGTCGATTACGTCCTTTATGATGCCCAAACGACAAGTTCGCTCTCCGAGTTGCCCTGATAAACCAAACCTCAAGAGAAATCGACGAAAGAGCATGGAGGATATGACTACGAGTGAGGGCAGCGAAATAGAAGAAAATATTTCCCTGAAGATTATCATGGACATGCTCAACGCCATGGAAGCGAGAATAGAAGACAAGTTCATCCAGGTGCATTCACAAATGGGCGAACTAAGGTATGAGAGGAGTCAAACAACAAATTGATGGCGTGAAAGAATCCATAAAAGATATTGAAAAATCGCTCGAGAATGCTTGGGCAGCTATCGAGGATGTTCAGCAAGAATCAAAGGCGTACAAAGATTCAAAGAGATCTCATCAAGAAATGCTCGATAAGCAAACCAATTTGATACAACAGCTACAGTCGGAAGTGAGAAACGTTCGTTACGAAAACGACAAACTGCGACCGTCGCTAAAAGAGACCCAGGAAAAATTGATCGCTTTGGAAAACTATACAAGGAAAGAGAATTTAAGGTTTATGAACATCCCGGAACGACATGGAGAAAACTGCCGCGATATAGTAGCTGGATCAGCTCTAATTTTTGACGCGGATTCCGGATTGTGCCTGCCTTATGTTCGGATCTCGGGTCCTAAACGAAATTTGGATCACAGATCTTTCTTCAGCCTTGGTCGGAATGTTACTGAATTCATCCAAACTGTTTCTTTTTTCGAAAGAAGTTCATTTAAACTCAGGTGTCAGACTGTTATTGAAATTGTACTGTATTAGTGATCAAGCATGTTGCGTTCTTTACTTTTTGCGCGAAATTAACAGTGGCATTCACATGTACCACTTTACCCTTGAATCTTTAAACTTCTGTTTTCGGATGTGGTTGTGGTTTCAGATTTCAACAAAAATTTGGCGGATCGTCGGATTTGGCGAAAAAAAAGGCACGGATCGCCGGATTTGCATGCCCCTATTCACCTCCCTCTTTCAACCAACGGCCATCAGAACTTGGGTGGACAGAGATCAGACACGGAAATGAAAAAAAGACACGGAAAAAGCCTGCGGACACGGAAAAGGCGAGATAAACCGAAGACGGCGACCAAACCGGTCACACTTGGTCACATTGTAAGGGATCGTCATCAAATCCAGAGTGTGAGGGCCAAAAGCAGAGTCGTCTCTTTGCCACGCGACGGGACTGAGGGTACAGTCGAGATCAGACACGACCCGAGAAGGGGGCCATCCGCCGGGTTCTCCTTGGAAGGGACGTACACCAGGGAAAGATGCAGGCTACGGGCATAAGGGAAACTGAAAAAGGGATTTTTAGAACATCAGAAATAGCCGGCGATCTTGACATCTGGTTCTCCCAACTTGGTAACAAAACTTTATTGTCAATAAAAGCATCGATCCTGGCTTTTTGAACCCTGCCTGCTAGGCAGCGAGAGCGAAGGAGAACCAAGGACTCCTTGACAGCAATAGGCAGAGCACGAAATTCCACTTCTCAGAGGCGATGGACTTCCAAAGGGGACTGACCCGGGTGACAAGGCAGCCACCCCATCCAGAGTGGGAAGCATCCGAATACATGCGAAGCTGGATATGCCGCTCGCTTTTCCAAGGGAGGCATCCCTCCCAAGAATCGAGAAACCTCTAGTGCAGAAGTACTTTCCTACCTTTGGGCGTAACACGATACTTCATGGAGGCCGTGGGGGAGGCACGGGAGATGGTCTGGAAGACGGAATTGGTCTTCAACTTACAAGCAGGAACTAGCAAGGCAAAGGATGTAGTCTTCCCAGCGAACTTCTGAAGCCTCTTGAGCTATACTGTCTTGTGCTCCTCTAGTATAGGATGGACTCTCTAAGAGCAGCAAACTTGACACGCTTATCAGGGGATAAAAGGAATGCCTGCCTAACCGAATCGCAAATATAACACAGGTAGGCAAGGGCGGAAGCAGGAAGCAAAAAGCTCTTACTCAGCGCGATGAAATAACCAAAGGATACAGACGCGAAGCACGCGATATACGCTGTCACCTCAGCCAACTGGAAAACCGAAAAGGGGGGGAAGTGGGCGAGGAGGCAACCTTAGCTGACCCACGTGTCGATCATCGATGTAAAATCCACACTGAACTCCGCCGGAACGAACTCATATAATCAGAGACCACCATGCCAATGGTCTGGTACAGGAAGGCGCTCGCTCTCCAGCCAAAAGGAAGGGTAGCATAAGCAAAGTACCAGCCACCCCACTGCAATCTAAAAAAAGTGGAGCTGGACGGATACAGACGAACATGGCCGTAACCACTCTTGTCATCGAAGGTAGTCTGGAAATATCCTGGAGCGACGTAGCGAGCAAATCAGTAACGCTATTGCAGTCCGGCACAGTTATCAAATTTGATAACCCCATGACGTCACAGCATGGTGGCAATTCATAACCCGTTGAATTTTCCGAGAACATCAACTTTGTTCGTCCAATCTTCCGTTGTGTTCGTGTTGTATACCCATGGTTCCACGCGATTAACTTGAGAGGAAAACAAACCTCACGAGTACACAAAATGGCGGCTGTTGGTTGAGTACTCTTTGAGTACTCTTTGTACTCTTTGCCGTCAATTTTAAGGTAGTTAGCCATTTTTGTGGAACACGTAGAAAATATGCCGTGTTCTTCAGTTATTTTTCTTTCGATTCATCACTTACTCATCTAAGGGCACAAAGAATTGTATGAGGGCACTGTGTTTTTCTGATTTACTATCTGATTCCGCTACTGACCGCATGTTTAATTTCTTGTGCTTCTAGGGAATGAGTAGTGTCAAGTGGCAGAAATATGGATATTCACTTACAGAAATAGCTTCTTTGTGTCGTTTTTGTGCAAAGCCGAAATCAGGAAAGAGAAATTGTGCAGGAATGAATTGCTCTCTTATGGTGTGAAATTAGAAGAAGACGTCGACTCTGTACACCCGCGTCTTAGGTATGTCAGTCATGCTCTCGTTATTTTTATCGTTTGAGAAGTTCAGGTCATCCTCCCGAATCCCATAGTTTGGCATTTGCGCGTGGGAGCCACATAGTAAAGAAGATGAAAATTGTGTGAATGAATCACTCTCACCAAGATACCCAAGGTATACAAGGTGATACACTGTGCATTGTCGTTTTAATTTAAGAATAATTTTCAGTAGCTTGCTGTAAGTGACTTTGCAATATTTTGGTTTTTGCATTCCTTCACTTGTCCAAAATCTACCACATAATTTTCTTACTCAGTAAGCCTGAGAAGAATAATTGTAGGGTGATTATCAAAGCAACTGTACTTTCATTTATTTTATTCAATGTCCCACAAAAGAAAACAAAGGAAAAAAAATATTGCGGGACAGTCATTTGGAAAAAATAGTGTTACAGTATTATTGCGTTCCCGAGGAACGAGAGAACGCATCCTAATTTGGTTTGCAGGCGTGAGAAATCGAGATTTTTTTCTGCATTTTGGCCGTCCCTCTAAGTTTTTTCAGGGGCTTTGGGCCTCATATACGCGTGCAAGTGAAAATAACACGTGCAAGAGAAAATAACACGTGTGGCCAAATAACACGTGCATGAGAAAATAACACGTGCGGCGTTTGGCCTCGTTGTCCTGTACATCGATTACGTCAGGCCTGTACATTGGCTCTTTTCTGTTTTCCTCGAAGTGTGAGGGAACTGTGTACAACTCCCGATAAAAGAATAAAGCCGCAGTCAGCCATAAGTTTCCATTTCCTTTTCTTCAAAAAAGCCACTTTCTATTATCTTTCTACTACATATCCTGCAGAACGCACTTCCTAATCTTTGATTACTACTAGTAATATCCTGATACGAGATGATTATTGCAAGATATGAATTAATTTTCAACTACATGTAGTAAGAGTAACTGCATCTCTATAATCACTTTGAGTAATAATACTAAAATCCATTACGTTATTTAAAATATTTTATTGATATGCAAAATGGTTAATGAAAACCCTGATCACTATCGAATACTTTGAAATAAATGTAAACACTAAACTTATTTCCCTTGTTTAACCATAGTAAATGGCCAAACAAACTGAATGAGGCAAGAAGTTATCATGCTAAGAAAGAAGAGCTGGCCAGACATTGCTCTTCAAATATGATGACGTCTTACTATTACGTATAAGGGTAAATACATGTATGTATGATGTCATTGGGAAAATTAAGTTATATTATTTCTACCTTGCAAAGTTTAGTATTCTTTAGCTTTGCCCAGTTTGTGCACTGTTTATTATACACTGAACCATGATTATTGCAGGATAGATATCTATATGTATGTTGTGCGTCAATTTGTTTTTTAAGTCAGAATGATTCCAGCGTAGATTAATTTGTTTTAAACACCCTGAAACATTGTTATATTTTTCATATCAGTTAATTTTTTCCCCAATTTCGGGGGTGGGGGTTGTTAAAAATAATAATATGTACACCCCCTACCCCCGTAGGATCTCATACATGTACCAAACCCCTAACCCTAACTCCAACCTCGTTCCCAGGGTCTCTCATCTTACCGCCTAGGGCGAGCGAGGAGAGACCCTGGTTGGGTCTGGTCACGTGTCTCCCAGAATCTGGGAGATTACAATTAAATTGTTGAAGGGAGGGGCGCTCTAGTAGGAATTTTGTCTATACCTAGCCCATGGGGGTGCGGAATATGTTGTCACCAAAATAAACCGGGAACGGTGGAAATATTTTGCCAACGCCGAGGAATGAATCAAAACTGCGTCTATTATGGAGGTCTTGCGAGCGGTGATAATAATTTTAGAATATTCAGGGGCTTGATCACTGAAAGCCAAAGTAACTTCGAAAGGAGCGAGACGGTGAAAAGATTTACTGAAGTGTCACTGCGCCGTAGGCAAGCTGAACTTTGCGGAGCACAAGGTGCTAAGGATGGCCGACTCGTTGAGCTCTGCTTTTCGCCGTCGTTGCTGATAAAATGGATTTATTTTCGATCGAAAGGAGGCTAGAAAAAGAAAAATGCAGTTTTTATTGTGTCCTATATAATAAATCAATGTACGTGATGGGCCTACAGGACTCCAATGGTTCTAGACAACTGTCTGCAACTGTGCATTTGCCGTTCTATTTTAATTTTCGATCTCTCGACCTTTCCTTTCTTCACGCGTGTTTCTGAGGGGTACTTTATGCCATTTTATTAGGGAAAATGGAAATTATAGTGGAGTGGAGCCTTTTGACCGCGTTATAACATATTTAGAGGTCAAAGGTCTGCATGGTTTCGGCTGTTAACTGCACGTCGCTTCACAGAGTTTGACACCTCTGTAAATTACCATGTGGTTGTGTATACTTTGTTGTTGCTCGTTTCTATTGTAAGATATGATTTTGGTTCAAGTATTGGCTCGCCAAGGACAAAGATTAATATATTCCGTGCGAATATACTTCCTATTTGCATTCTTTGTTGTGACGCCGGACCGGGCTATTCAGACTAGAACTGTTTTACAAGCACAGTGTGTTTCGTCTTTATCACGAATATTATATTTATCTTTGTCCAGCTTTTCCAGTCAGACTGCCGTAGTTTTACTTCGAGAAAGCTGTACGTTTGTCTAGAGACATTCTTATGGTTTTTTTGGATCAATCTGATCGCTCGCATTCAAAGGAGAAACAACAGTTAATAACTATCACTTCAGATTAAAATAAAATTGCGCTGCTCGACGTCCACAGTTGAAATATGACCAACTTTCCATAAATCCAATGGATACGACGGCAAGAATATCACGACCAGGGTAAATTGTATCGAGACAGACTTGCCTATCCCTTAGATAACCGCCGGAATAGATACTAGTCGAAATTTCAGCCCGAAGGCTACTGAAAACAATTTGCGGTTCATGGCGGTCGCAGCGCGACAAATCTCAACCCGACAAACTGCCTGATTGCAGAGGACCCCTCCCTGATGTTCTTAATTGTCAAAGTAGCACGTGACCAGACCCAACCAGGGTCTCTCCTCGCTCGCCTCAGGCGGTAAGATGAGAGACCCTGGGAACGAGGTTGCCCTAACTCTAGCCTTAACCACTCCCTCCCCAATTTGTTTTTGGGGTCTTATGCTCTGCATACAGACCCCTAAGTCAGAGGCAAATCTTGTGTGTCAGTGTGTCAGTCAGTGGATCACTTTGAGGACGAGATGACACGTGACAGATCTCCGAGAGTAGGCAGATAGACTGGGTACTAGTGTTTTCAAGTTGTTCCGTCGGCCATTTCTTCGAGCGTGTTGTCGTTGTGTATTGAATTGCAGCCGTTTTCCTTGTGTTGGGAAAATTTTGAAGAGCGTTCCGTCGCAGATTAATGGTACTTGTTCAAGGTAAGTTACGTCCTATTTCAAATTGCTCTTTGGTGCTGTTTATGATTGGTTTTCTTTCATTTCAAAACTTAACTGCACTGCTTTGCCATGTTTGCTCTTTGTTATTTTCATTCAGATGTTGCTGAGTGAAGTTTCCTCGGCACTACATGAGTTTTTTACTCTCGCAAGGCAACATATCTAGACTCGCCTTGTGTTTAGTGCGGATTGAACAGAAGCTAAGACGCTGCTTTCGCAAGCCCAAATTCATTGGTTTGAAATCCGGTGCGAGCTGCAAGTATCTCACGAGTATCTCACAAGCCAGTATTTATCGGCTTGAACTATGGCAGTGGGTTACACCTCAAACTGAAAGAACTATTGTACTCTCAAAAATACTCGCATTGAATAAGAGTCTTGCACTACTGTTGTCTGTTATTAGCCGCCAGTATGGGAAAACAATCGAACAATACCGGTCAGGGATCGGCTGTCACAACAATTTTGTCAAAGCCAAGGATGCTTTTTCACGGGTGCGAGGACGATTTTGGAATATGATGCTTATGATGTTTTACTTACATTTAAATGTGTATTACTTGCCAACATTAAAAGACGTTGTTGGACATTACAAGTTGTGGAATGCGGTGATGTTTTGGTTAAACACAAATTATGTGCTACAATGTTTACATCCCATTGCTTATAAGGCCTGATATGTTCAGAAATGCAGGTTAATGAGAATCATGCTCTTTATGATAAGCATAAAAAAGAATCCTATTCTTTATTCTCTATGAGCTTCTAAATAACATTTTTAGTTGTATCTTGTTAAAGTGGTTGGTTTTATAAAATATATATAATTCATACATATTATTTTATTTTATGTTATACAGGCTCCTGTTGATACCAGTCATGTGACTGAAGGGGTCATCCTGTTTAAATATTGATTGTTTTTAATTATACTATTTTTAAGTGTCCTCTTTACTAAAAAGTCACCAAAGCATACATAATTCTGTCAAATTTGAAGTAAT
>JAHPZR010015409.1:0-10000 GCA_019787425.1 Platygyra sinensis | reverse complement strand
GCACATAAATATACTCCTAACAAATTTAATGCAATGATTTCTTCTTGTTGGGCCGGGTTATTTGTTTATTTTATCAAGTGACTGCCATATTGACCGACTGACCGACCGACCGACCGAGTGGCTGGCTGGCTGGCTGTTAGGAAACTAAAGGTTGTCCCTTTTTGATATCTTTTCCTTTGTGTATAATTTGCAGGTATTTGTTAGACAGCCAGGACCAGCATGTTTCTCTAGGCGGTTCAACTCTTGATAGAAACCTCGTGAATATGGATGGAATCCTGAAGGACGACAGACGGAATTTGCTACTGTGGAAGGGGCATCGAGATCTGATGTACCTATAACAGTGGTGTATACTACAGAGGGTGAGAGGGCCTAGGCAGAGAACAATGCTTCCAAGAAAGCCTGTTAATGTTTGAGAAAATAAATATCTTTTATGGAGTTCAATTTGCTGTTTCTCTGTTTTCTTTGAACGACTGCCGCTCACAGAATTCCGATCGGATAAAAAAGTCCGTACCATATTCGAAGTGCGTACCATAAAAGAAGTGCATACATTATTGTATTCACTTCTTTTATGCCATTGAATCGTGATAAAGATAAAGAGCACTCGAAGTTTATTTTCGCCGCGACGCTCTCCGTCGATAGACATAGGATTTAGCTTTTCCAATTTGTTATGAATAAAGACTGGCACTTATTCTTTTACCCAGGGCAAAATTTCTTCTCCTCCTCTCCTCTAATCGAAACCTTGCTTGTGTTTAACTCTACATTAAGACGAAATCAATGTTGAATTTTTAGCCGCGCTGAGACGTTTTTGCACACAAGTAGTCGCCATATTGAAATGGAGATGGTTGCTATGATAACGTGCCACGTGAACTTAAACTTGGTATTTGATTAGCGAATAGATTGTTTTGGTCCAGGTTATCAAATTTGATAACTGTGCCGGACCATTTAAAAGGGCAGTCACGAATCCATAAATTGAGGAACCGATCACCATGGCACATCCTACAAGGGTTTCGACAAAACACTGACTCCCGGTCAACTGACCCCCTACTGACCCCCTACTGACCCCCTATAAAATCAATGGGAAAATGAAAATTAAAAAAGCCCAGAACTATCAGTGGGCCCAATTCAAGCAATAAATTTAGCTTACCTGAAACTTCCAAGATGGCGGACGCGTTGCAGATTTCCGACTCTTGTTCTCCTTATACTGTTTAGTGGAGGTTTTGTTGACGGAGAATCGAGCACTGAATAAGATTGAATATCATCAAATATTGCTTTCGTACGCATTTGAAAATGAAGCAAAGAGAAACGCTGACAAACGAACAGGCTCGCCAAGGGATCGCGATGGACTGCTCGTGCCACGAACACGCGCGTAAACGTCAACCGGAAGCCGACTTTCATCTGCCAGGAAAATAACAAAAATAGATTTCATCATGTATTCATGGCATAATTTGGATAATACAAGGTGCAAAAAAAGAGGTAAATCGATGGAAAACAGTAACGCCACTTACCGTCCACGACTAAAGACATGTGCAACGTAGTTTGTGCATGCGGAAGGCGAGGGACCCGGGACTACAGGCTTGTCATAATAAACTTCCGGTTGTAATCGTGTGCGTGTCGCTCGCAGTTTATAGTTGCGTGAGTGTTAATTTGCCAGAATTTCCTCGCTACTTAAAATTGCTTAATTTTCTAGCGGGAGCAAATACCATGCTTGCTGATATTCTAACTTATTCTGTGCTCGATTTTCCATGACAAATCCTTCAGTCAAATGAGAAGGGAGTCGGAAATCTGCAACGCGACCGCCACCTTTGAAGTTTCAGGTAAGCTAAATTTATTGACGAACTTGAATCGGGTCGCATTGATAGTTCTGTGTGATTTTTATAGGGGGTCAGTAAGGGGGTCAGTAGGGGGTCAGTTGACCGGGGGTCAGTGTTTTGTCGAAACCCCATCCTACAATGGTGGACAAAATTCCTTGGGACACTTGTGTAATTGCATTAATTTTTTGTGTTCATAAAAAACGGAGTTTTAAAAAAGCACTGTTTTCCGTTTCAAAATGCGTTGCTTCCCCACCCCCCCCCCCCCCCATACAATGTTGAAACTCTGGAGAAATAGCGTGTAAACGTGTCCAACATTGTAGGGGGGGTGGGGGGAGGGGCTGAACAAGTGTAGATGAATTCGCGCCTGACTGTTTGTTTGGCGCGTGTGAAAAAGCGCCACAAATGTAAATTTGTCCCAAGACTTTTGTCCATGATTGTCTGAATTTAAGTTAAGAAATAAAATGTTATTTTTCAGTGGTTTTCCACATTCTAAATATGTTTTTCCTAGACTCTGTGAATAGATCGTTATACAATGACTGTTTCTGAGCTATTTCGTGGTTTATTAACGCATTTTGTTTTCTTTTTTAATTTTTCTCCACGCGAGGTGTAAATCGCAATTTTCAGTGTTCAATCATGGTTAACGCTAAAGGCAGCAACGGGCATTATAGATCATATTTTGGGACACATTTGTATGGAAATCGCGCGGAAATGTCAAATCTCGAAGTCAGCTGTAGCATGAATATGTGATACATGCAGCCAGTGAGCGTGCATCGCAAACACTACTTTCACCGAAAAAAATACCGAACCAAGTATTTGAAAGTTGTTTCCAGCCATTGGGAGACATTTTTCTTTATTTGTTTACGAAATGATATTGTGTGACATGTTAGGATGTCATGCGCAATGAGTTGGTCCCTTTTTATTTGCATAACTCAACGGTTCTCAGCCACGGTAGTCACTTTAAAACCTTAAAATCTGCCGAACTATTTCCAAAAGCTCACATTTAAGATGTGTTGAAGTCAACTGTATTTGGCAATCGATCTTTCCACACCTTTATTGCTGGGAAAAACTCAATTTTGAGCTCTGCAAACACGGTTCTCAGTTTTCATTGTTAAGAATTGTTTTAAAGTTAACTCTTCTACGTACACTGAATTAAGTGAGCACCGTTGCATTCACTGCCAGCGTGCTGTGACATGACTTTTGTGAACTTATTTCCAAAAAGTACCATAACTGTCGTATTGAAAAATATTTTCGCTGGTTTTCTTAGTCGATACTTTGAGGAAATTGAATTAACACTGTCTTTCTTCGCCGCTGAGTACTGCGCGATGACCAGTGAACGCTGACGTCACTACCCGAAGAACATAGCGCCTCACCATATTTGTACTCACTGAAACAAGCTGTAATAACTGTTAAGGTGATCACTAAGATTGGCTTAAATACCAGATTTGTCGTTTAAATATTGAAGTATCTGAAGAACTTTACATTAATATTAACAGTTTATTAGTTAACATATTTATTAGTTATACGTAATATTTATTGATATATGTTTATTTATAATTTATATCTACTCTCTTTTATTTTAATGTTATACAGGGCCCCCGTTGATACCAGTCCTGTGACTGAATGGGTTACCCTGTTTAAACATCAATTATTACTATTATTAGTTCGTTACGTATCCAAATCAAGCGACTCCATTATCACCGCCATCACATACAAAAGTTTCTATATTATGTGAGATCAACACCTTTCCCGGCGGGTCCAAAACCATTAAAAATACGGAAAAGCCGGGTAAAAGCTCTGAGAAATGCCTTTCTAAACTCAGATGTTCACACTCTCAGGTCCTAAATGCATTTAGGGCTAAAAAACATCGTAATAGTGCATTTTTCCATGAGACGTGAAAATCAGACAGTCTGAATTTCAGTTAAGAAATAAAATGTCATTTTTCAGTGGTTTTCCACGTTTTAAATATGTTTTTTCTAGACTCTGTGAATAGATCATTATACAATGACTGTTTCTGAGCTATTTCGTGGTTTATTAACGCATTTTGTTTTCTTTTTTAATTTTTCTCCACGCGAGGTGTAAATCGCAATTTTCAGTGTCCAATCTTAGAATGGCGCGTGCGGTATTTGAAGGGACAAACATGGTTAACGCTAAAGGCAGCAACGGGCATTATAGATCAGGGTGTAAAGACAAGAATTTCTGTCGAACAGCGAGCAAAAGCCGTGGTTTTTAAGAAAAAAAGAAGGTTCTCACCCCTGGAAATCGCGCGGAAATGTCAAATCGTCGTCGGCCGATTCATCAGAAACGTACTCTTGGACTGTGGCCCAACCGAATTCCGATTTATCAGCTAGCTTGATTCTTTTCTGTCTAGTATTAATCAAAGAAATACCTTTGCTAAGTTCCTCCTTTGCTTTAGGAATGTTTCCGCTCTCCAAGGCTTTCAGTGCTGTACCACTGGTCTTGGCCACTTTACGATTGAAACTAAACTGCTGCTCGTTTCCTTTCTTCTTGAACACGTAAGTGTCAGGTTGAAGGTCTGACGCTATTTGAACGGCCAAATCTTACTGCGCTTGAAGCAAATTGGTCTGGAGACCTTGAATTTGTACATTAACAGCGGTCAAGATTGCATTCTTCTGAGCATCTAAAACAGCAGTCAGTTCAGGAGAAAGAGAGCCACCAGTTACTTGTTCGCTACCCATGAAGACAGGAACAGGTAATAAAAAATAACAGCGAGTCGCCTCCAGAGAACACCAAGAGGATGAATTTGCATGCAGCCACTCCTAATGTACTCTCCCGAGAGTCCCTTGATAGTTCATGCATACCGACGAGAGAATATTTTTCCGCTAATTTTCAAACCGCGGAAAAATTCAATTTTACAAGTTCGCAATTTTTACTTGTCCAGGTTTTACAATTCCTCGATTTTCCTAGTCCGCGTTTTTCGAGTATCCTATATACAAGCCTTCCTTTTATATATACCAGTCCAGTCAATTCTTTTCCAGTCCAGTCCAATCCAACATCTCCAGTCATATCACTATGACGTCACCTCACTTCTTTTTCCGCCAAAAGAAGGGTTTTGCTTGTCGACTGATTTCGTTTTGCGATATTTATCCGGTCGTGATTTCTTAGAGCTATTTGAGGACATCTAAACGGTTCCAAAGGAATCTGTATTTCACAGATATAAATTTATTTTCATGGAAGATCTACAGCCAACCTCTGATGCGGAGTAAACTGCTTTCTGAGAATAATTAACGAGGCGACTTCAAGCATGTTGCGAAGACAAGATCATTTATGCGACATAACGTTGGCGACGAAAGATGATAAAGAATTCAAAGCTCATAGAAACGTACTTTCAAAAGCAAGCCCGTTCTTCTCCAAGCTTCTTCAGAGTGACATAGAGAATCGAGAAGGGATTGTTCGGTTTGAGGAGATCTCGGGTACTGTAATGAAAGATGTTATGGAGTTCATCTACACAGGAAGTGTCGATATAACTCAAGAAAATTCCAAGGATCTAATCGCTGCAGCGAACTATCTTCTCATTCCGGGCTTGAAGAAACTATCTGGGCGATTTCTAGAGCGACAGATTTCTGAATCAAATTGCATTTCAACATTTTATTTTGCTGAGATGTACCAGTGTGACGAACTGATCACCAACACCAGAAAGTTCATCCACGTGAACTTTAAATCTGTGGCAGAAATGGATGAATTCTTAAACTTGAAAGCCGAACAAGTCGAGAGATGGATTTCAAGTGACGAAATTTCAGTCGCTGTTGAAGCAGATGTGTTTAAGATCGTATTAAAGTGGATCGAACAAAACAAAAGCGAGCGAAAAGCATGGTTTGAACAATTGTTTCGTCACGTGCGACTAATTTTCCTCTCGCGTGACTTTTTATTGGATGTCGTGACAAACGACCTCGTGCGAGAGAACTTAAATTGTTTGAAGTTGATTTCAGATGCGGTAAAGCTGACTAGCTTTACTTTTGAAGGAGATCTACCTCAGTCCCCGAGAAAAGGGCTTGAAACCCGCGCCATTGTTGCTTGTGGAGGGAAATACACTTTCTGTTATCTCCCAGAGAAAGACGAGTGGAAGCGTTTAGCAGACGGTCTTTCGGAGAGAAACCATCTAACTAAGATGTTAAGCTACCGTGATCAGTTGTACGCCCTTTCATCTGATGGTAAGGGAGACAGGTATGATCCCGTTGTTAATAGCTGGTGTACTTTGAACTTTGGACCTTGGTATACTAAGGTGGCTGTCGTTAGAGGCGAAATGTACGCGATAGTGGTCAGCAGTTCACAGAAAAAATCCACTATCAAAAGATACGTCGCTGAGCGGTGTTCATGGCATCCGATTTTGTCATCTTATAAGGGCTGCAGGGTTAAATCTTGTGTTGTTGCGGCTGGAAATCATCTGTACGTTTGTGGCGGGAGGATAGAGAAAGGTGACTACGTTACGAAAGCTGAGAGATTCGACACTGTGGAAAACAAATGGGAGGAAATCGCAAACATGCAACAAAAGAGAAGCGATTGTTTTGGTGTAGCAACTGAAGGGAAGATTTTTTTGGGCGGTGGGAGGCAGCCTGGGGGAAGGTTCGGAATGTGGTTGCAAACATGTGAAATGTACAATATTTCTACTAACGAATGGCAGATGATTGGAAGTTTGAATGTTCCTCGCGCAGATGGCAGTATGATGTGTGTGAAGGGAACAGTGTATGTGCTGGGTGGCTTGCGAAGGCGACGTAGGTATCGGCGAAACCAATTGATTGTTGAATGCTATGACCCTACAGAGGACAAGTGGATCAAGAAAACAACCATACCAGTCAAGATGATCTCCGAAGACAATAAAGATAAATTCACTGGCTGTGTTCTGAAACTCTCCAATGGAGTACTAGAGAAACTTGATGTTATTAAGAAAGTCCTCGATTAGCAGGCCTCAGGGCTAAATAGAAGTTTTAGACACTTAAATAAACTTTATTAATTGATTGATTAAGGAAACTAAGAGGGAGAGTAAGGTTTAGGATCATAGTTTTGCAGATGTTATGTTTGACGATTGACAATGTTTTTAACATTTTACTGGAAAATTTCATTTCATTTCTCCTATCTCTCGCGACTAACGTTCACTAGAATTGATCAGTATATTTTCATAATATCAAATATGTTTGAGATACAGTGTTTGACGTTTCCTTGCCAACAGATCGATGCTATTTAGTTTCCGTCAGCCGGCTCAAAATAAGAATATAAGTGTAAGCTATTTTTTTAAAGCATCGTTCAAAACATCACTTGTCATGCCCTGTAATAGTAATAATTATTTACTTGTAATAGTGTACTTGAATTATTTTCTAGTGTCTGTCAATGCAACCCAATGTAACTTAAAAAGCTGTTAGTTAAGGTCTTTTTTTCTCTGTAAGTAGCATACTTTTAGTTTTGTTGCGTTCGACGAAGTGAAACGCAAGCCTAATTTTGTTGCGTGACTATGTGTAAGTTGTAGTCTGGAAAACCCACATTCCTGTAAGGGCACAAAAATGGCCACCCCGCTTAATTTTTACAGGGGCATGTCACTGCAAAGTTATTAACTATGGTCACGGCCAGTAAACTGGTATTATCAGATCATAAGTGAGACTTGTGACAATACATATGACAAACATGTGAGCACGTGAGCAGCGGGCAATGTAGACTTTGGTCTTTCTTTCAATGTGCTCTGGATCTCAGAGATAGCGTTAAATTCTTTCGCCGTGCAATTTTGAGGCTGAGTAGTATTATATTGAATAGTCCTTTCGAGTATGATGTTATTTAAACGTTCGTTCGGGCTCACGAGGAGCTTGTTTATTTTATATGTTCATGAGCACGATCGCCTAAAACAGCTGTAATTCCCGGGTTGTATTTGATTGCATTTGTTGATCTAGTTCCAATTGCGACCGAAAAGATCAGTCGTATCCGGTCGAATATTATTTGGAATCGGTACTCTGAAGGAAAGATCCATAAGTGTGAACCTGAACCAGGGAACGGAAATGTAAATATTGTGTACTTTGTTCATCAGGCCAGGGGAAATACTCGAATCAGTCGCACGGCGGAGTTTGTTTACGCGATGAACGAGCACGCGATTGCAAATGTTTGTACAGTTATATTTGAGCTTCCTCCTTAGAATGTTAGTAAAAAATATACTTTTACAAATTAGCTTTTGCGCTTAAACATTACAAGTCAATTTAACAATATTTAGCACGAAATTTCAAAGCTGATGTAAATAGTTTAGCCCTATTAAACTTGCGAGTCTACGGAAACTGGCGCCGTCACGCAACGTAGTCTTTATCCTCAGGCTTTATCAGACTGGCATGGATTTTGTCACTGAAATATTTTTCTGTATTAAAACCCCGGTTGTTGAAAAAGTTGGGTTTTAGAGGTTGAATGTCAGCTAAGGAAATCATTTAAGGTATCTGTATAAACCACGGCGTTTATACGGCGTCGAACGCACTCTCATAATCTTTGATTACTACTAATTGTATCAGTAGTAATGTGTAGATTGTAATGCGTATATACGTACTTCGTAGACTGCCTTTTTGTAATGTAGGTTTAATTGTAATTGTTGTAATTTTTGAAAAAAATTAATAGAAAACAAGATGTATTTGTGAGTAAAATATTTGAAAAGTGGGTGGAAACCGTCCGAATAAAGAATTATAAAACGCGACAAAAATTTTCATCACAAGTAATATAATGATACTTGCAACTTTTGTTTACCAACTTGTTCAGGGCGCACAGAATGATTGCCTGAGTACGATTATTTCAGTGGTTTCTGTTCCAATAATTTTGTGAGATGATGTCCAAGATTAGAACTTCGAAAAAAATTGATAAAACTCTACTGTGAAACCATCTTCACCCGGAGACTTATCCTTTTGAAAGGTCTCCAAAATCTTTTTCATTCTTCGTACGTTAATAAACCTTCGATATTATGTAGCTTTTTATCAGAAAACCTGGGGAGAGACAAATCCTAAACATGATATATTAATCATAATCATCCCGTCTGTTGTACTCTCTGCTGACCTATATAGGTTGTTAAGTAATTCTCAATAGCGTCTAAGATCTGCGTCTCATTTTTTATAATTGTGTCAACCTCCACTACGAAGAGTTGTTAAACTTCCAAAGCCCGGCACGCTGGGTGGTAGGTTAGTCCATGACATTGCAAGGTAAAAAAATTGCTTTGCGGTCAGGTGCTATTGAGGAATAAATTTCACTTCGTATTGCTCTTCAATGGTTTTCCGGGCAGTGGCGAGATCTTTTTCATTGTTTACACATTGCTTTTCGAGACCGGCTACCGTACTTTTCGACGAAGCTGTCGTTGTGTTTTATTCTAGGACTGTTTCTTTCAGTTGAACAACCTTCCTTCTTGTTTCTTTGTTTCTCGCAGGATACTTTGTTTGCTTATCTGGATGTCCACCAACATTTCGTTTAGTCCTGCACGGGTATGCGCGTCTGTTGTTTCCAAGTTTTAATCGTCAGGGGTGGGATTGTCTTCGAAACTGATCAGCAAGTCCGCCATATTGGCTCGCTTCGATGTCTTGAACTCCTCTTCGGTCGAACCACGGTCTCCTCGTTTATGTTTCTCTCTGATTATAATTTTGGGCATCGGAAAGTCCAATCTTTACTTGGCGAAGAATTAGATGTTGCAATATATCTCACCATGGGGAGTAGAAATACTCCCAGTCGCTTCGTGCTACAGAAACCAGGATAAGCTCCGGCCTGATAGGCCACGTGGCTCGTATGCAGACTTTACCTACCTATCATTTGAAGTTCTTTTGATGAGAGATGATCGTTTTAATAAAGACAAACATTTTAACGGACTTAATTTATAAGTCTTTGTTTTACTAGTCCGTGTATCGCAAGAACGTTAAACTAGTCCTCGTTTTAATAGTACGCGTTTTTCAAGTCTTTGTTTTAAAAAGGAAAGGGGGTAAGTTTCTAAAGAAACTGAGGTGCTGCGTCGGTGGGAGTTTTACAAGATAATTTGGTTTTACCAACTGTCAAGAGAGCAAGTTTCTGAAGCGGCTAGCCCGCGCGCGATTCCAAAGTTCAATGTCTTCAAGTTAAATGAGCATGCGTGTCACGCATAACATCCTAACGTGACATCTCCTCTTCTAAGACAGCTTAGAAAAATAAACAAGGTTCAAACAAGCAAACAAGGTTCGTTAACGGCCGGTAAGGTTTTG
>JAHPZR010015408.1:12500-24996 GCA_019787425.1 Platygyra sinensis | reverse complement strand
AGGATATTGATGACCCAGTAGACTGGAGAGACGTGGTCAGTGTTGTACAGATCATCACTTTTTTAAGAGATTGTTTGAGAAAACTGGCTGTTTGATAACAGCAGATGGCTCTGATGATGCAAATATCTCCCCCCAAGGATTGAAGGATTACAAGTTTTAAATGTGGATTAAATACTTTATACAAAAACTGCCTGGTTGATAACAGATGGCACTGATGATTTATAGATCTCATCCCAAGTGCACATTTAACAAAGTCTAATGTCATTTTTTTTCTTAAAATGAGGCTTCAGATTTAAGAAACTAGAGATATGTACACTTTGACTGGAATTAATTTTAATTAATTTTTTTTATCATTAAAGATTTTATCAATCAAAACCTTGTGTTACACACGATTCCATCTTATGGTCATGTGTTGATTACAAACGACAACCTCCATGTGAATAGTTCTAATCCCTGAGGAAGACTAGCGGATGCCAGTGGAAAGCTCAGTTGTGCAATTTATTTTCTAATGTTTGTCTCAAGTTTAATTTTCTCTTAAAGTTATATATTTCATCATAGTTAGTAAATCCCTTACATTTTATTGGAAGTAAAAAATTAAGAACACTTAAGAACACTTTCAGGCTGATTTCACCTAATATACCCGATATATAAGAATTCAATCAGCCTGAGCCCCGAAAATGGGTGTTCTTGTATGCGGGTTTTTACTTTATCCAAAAATCCAGTCTTGTTAACATCTAATTCAAGGTATGTTTACCTGACAATCCAATCAAGGTATCCAAAAATCCAGCCTTGTTAACATCTAATTCCAGGTATGTCTACCTCACAATCCAATAATGGTTATCCAAGAATCCAGTCTTGTTAACATCTAATTCCAGGTATGTTTACCTCACAGTCCAATAATGGTTATCCAGAAATCCAGTCTTGTTACCAACTTATTCCTGGTATGTTTACCTTGCAATCCAAGATTGTTAAGTAGGAAATCCAAGTTTTGACTGTGTTATTTACAACTCTGACCTTTCATAATTGTCCAACTTTGGATAACAGAAAATCCAAAGAATGACCAAACCCATGACAACTTCACACCGATTTCAGTGTGTACCCCAAATTTTGGGGTTATTAAGAATTCATATATTCACTCTATTGTTCTGGATTCATTAATTATTCTTGTCGAAGACTTCACGATGTGGTGGCCCTTTTTCCGAATGCCGCAAACCTTTGAAGTAGGTGAGATATTTTTCCTTTGTTTGAAAATTTCTAGTTGGATGATTTTTAATCTCTCTTGTCATGTGGCCGATGACAGCTCACAGTAAAAAGCTCGCTGGAGCATCAAATAATAATAGCATAATTGTAAGCTACAAGTAAACATCCCACCTGATCCCAGCTGAACATGTTGCACAAGATTATTTCTCAAAGCTCGTTATGTACTAGAATCTCTGAATGCTCTTCAGGAGTTTTCATAGCTGTGACACAGACCGTATGGATGGCGCCTAATTTCTGTTTCTGGTTACCTTTGCGACCATTATCAGCGATTCCCGAAAATGCTGTCGCATTCGATTAATAAAAACATTGACTAACCGATCGCCGCTTTCGCTTCAGACAGAAAACTCCACTCGCTCAGAAGACGAACGCAATTGGTCAGTTCGTGTCGGTTGTTATGACAACTCCAAAGTACCGTCATGTAAGTTGCACTGAAGTAGCGAAACGCGTGTTTATTAGCTTTTATTTTCAACTCGATCGCAAAGTTTGGGTAACCGAAACTAGTCATTCAAGATCTCGTTTTAAAGATCTCAAACCGAACTAGTTACGTAAATGTGGATCAAAGATGGACGTGTTTTACGGAAAACGCTGACCCATAGAAGCTCTGCAGTGAATTTGTCGCCTTCAATCATATGCAACAACACAAGATCGTTGGAAATCATCGATTTCCTTAGCTGGAATGAATTTAACGATAAGAAGCGTGCCGCTCGAAGTTAAAAACATGAATTTCCACTTTGAGTTACCGAAAGTAGTCATTTAAGATCTCTTTTTAAAGATCTCAAACCGAACTAATTATGTAAATGTGGATCAAAGTTGGATGCGTTTTGCGAAAAATGCTGACGCATGGAAACTCTGCAGTGATTTTGTGGTCTTTAATCCAGGTCAACAACAAAAGATCTTCGGAAATTTATGATTTGTTATGCAAGAATGAATCGATAAGCGTGCCGCTCGAAGTTAAAAACATAAATTTCCAGTTTAGGTAACCGAAACAAGTCATTTGAGATCTCTTTTTAAAGCTCTCAAACCGAGTTAATTCCTTAGGTGTAGCTCAATGTTAGGCGTGTTTTACGAAAAATACTCACGCATGGAAACTGTGCCCTGATTTTTCTGCCTTTATTTACATGCCGATAACAAAAGAATACATTTACAACTTCACTGCTTTGTTCTAGTCTTTTCAGTTGGTTTCAAGGGCTTCCGGACTAAGATCTCACCTTTTATTAAAAGAGTGAAGCCGAAGTTGTTTGACGCTACTTCGGTTATCCTCGAACACTTCTCGAACTGACTCGAACTCAATGCCCAGAGGAATAGAATTGCGCCTTCAGGCAAAAAATACAGCAGTCTCACCACTTTCGCAATGACACACTTAAATCGAGGTGAAGTTGTAATGCTGTAAAAAATTGCATAACTAAGAAAATCCAAGTAAAAAACAATTAAAATTGTACTTGGAAATTTGGGATTTCTTCCAGTGAGTGCAACGTGGAACATGCACATTAACTTATGATTTTGTTTTTACTGTGTTGTTAGTACTTGGACGTGACGACATATACGCTCCTCTTTGTTCATTCCTTCAAAAATTAATAGGGGGAGAGTGATGGTGATATTTAGATTGCATAACAGTGACATTAGCCGCTTGTTCGATTAGTTGATCGATTTGACATCTGTTTTGTGTAATTATCAAATAGAAACTGGAGAACGTGATTTGACAGCGTTTTAGCCATAGGTTCTTGTGCAACCTTTGTACTTTGAGTGTGTATTGCTGTTGTAGATAAAAGACTTAACTTGAGATTAAACCTTGCTTTGTTGGAGGTTTGGCCACCTAGGCATTCACGACACTGGAGTAGCATTGAAGTTTACATGCAGCGTTGGTACATAGAAAAATATAACATTATAGGTTTAAAAGCAATTTTATCATACTTCTAAATAGAAAACACCATCACTGGGGATGACCTCCATGACATAGATGAGTGCCACTTTAAGATGTATTTCTATGATTGGCCCATCGGAAGATAGTGAAAGTAATTTATAATTGCGTAAGTCACTAGTCTTTCTATTATTAACACTGTAGGTCACCCCAGACCAGTGGTTTTGGAGACAGTAATGTATGCATAAAAACGATTCTGCAAGCAAATATCTGAAAGATCATCTTGTTCATAGGGTTCACAGTGCAGGTTTTTGATTGGTTCGCCAGCATATGTAACAGGTAGCTGCTCACAAGGATTTTCAATAACTTCTGTAGCAAGTGGCTCCTATGGTTGGAATATGGGGCTGGGCTTAATTTTAGGGCATCCAGCCTCTTTCTTTAAGGGGGGGTCTGGTTGAAAAATTTTCAAATCTGTAAGCTTGGAAATACAGTTTGTAGCATTCTGGGCATCAAATTCAGTGCTGTTCATTTTATTGATGACAACAACCAGTATTCTGGTTTTTTTTTTTCATTCTTTCATTAGTGGTGTAATAATGTGTGCCAAATAAGAAAATCCAGAAGATTATAACTAAATTTAAATTTAAAGTTAAAGTTCACTTTCTCACATTGCTGAATGGTTCTGTGTCAGATCCCCTGACTCCTGGCTTTACAAAAGTGTCCAAGCCATCAAAATCTCAGAGTGATTCATTCACTGATGATGAATCAGAACTTTCATCCCCGTCCACATTGACACTACTCTCATCTTCATCTGGTGATGCTTCTGATGTCTGCTGTTCCTCTCAATATAAGAGGACATCAACTCCAATTCCCCTCAAAATGTCAAGCGCACCAGTTTCAGTGGAATGTAAGACAAGCGCTGATCTGCCCTCTAAGTTTGGGAAAATTACAGATGGAAATCTGAAGAGTGGAAACATAACTGATGTGGACAGAGCAAAAGTTATAAAAACTGTGCCAACTTGTGTATGGGTGCACACAGACTCCCCATCCCCAGGATGTTGGGAATGGTTGACCAAACGTTTGATCTCAAAATACCCTATGTGGGCAGCACAATGTTTCAAAAAATGTTTGTCCTGGATGGAATGACAGAACCTGTTTAAGTCATGCAACTCTGTCATATAATGGATTTCGTCATAAGATCTCCTTATAACACTTAAAAGCAAACTATGCTTCACTTTTTTAGAAATGACAAATAGGTTTTCATTTATAGTCAGTCTGAAGGAGTATAGGGGAAGTTCATAGACTTTCATACACGCATACGTAGTCATTGAAGCAGACTTTTAAGGTGACTAAATATGATTTAGGCAAAGTTAGAGAGCGGTTTTTCCCTTCACAGTACATGACCTGCGGGGTGGCCCCCTAACAACTTGCAGGGCTACTGTGTCTCCTTGCATTACATAAGCAGTTACAGATCATTTGCTCTGTGTTTTAGTGAGTCTTTGCGGATTCTCACAGTGAGTATTGCTTTTTGTGTCACCGTTCAATGTTACGCCCACAAGAAATATGCTTAACAGCCAGTCAGTGGCTTACAATGCCTTGTTGCTCGTACTGGAGTCTAAGGGAATTCCTTCGCAAAATAGGTTTTGGTGCCACCAGATGGCATCATGGCAAGGCATCAACAGCTCTTTCCAGTTCTTCATCCGTTTTATTGCCAACTTCTCCTGCCTTTTTGGTCGCCATCACAAACGCTGTCTAGCAAGTTGCAAGCCTTCTTATTTATAGTTCACCAACGAGTGTGGCCATTTCTGGAGGCATTAGTGCGCTAGTGTCAACGATGAGATTTACCAGGATGAATTCACCCTTCATTACATCACAGTCAATCAGGTGATCCACCTAGTCTCCAAACTTGGCGTGGGGGCCTTATGGCGAAATATTATGTGGAGGCAATTTACCGCAATGTGCTCGTACACCCGACCCATCACATTCTTCTGGGGATGAAGTGACACAACCAATTCTACGTGGACCTGGTTCTTCCCTTTGGCCTTCGATCAGCTCCATTTAATTTCAACTTTGCAGCAATGGTGGAGTGCATCTTTGTCACTACCTACCAGATTCTCGATCTCCTCCATTATTTGGATGACTTCATTACTGCAGGCCCCGCCCAGTCTCCCCAGTCTGTCAACAGCTTGGTCTACCATTGCATCCTGGTGAGTGTGTGGGCCCCTCTTCAATACTCATCCTGGGCACTGATCTCCACTCCATTAACCAAGTGGCATGTCTCCACCAGGAGAAGTTGTCATCGTTGCAAAATCCGACTGGTTCTTGATTCCCTCGAAACTGGTGCAACGGACACAAGCTTGAATCTCTTATTCGACACTTGCATCACACTGCCAAAGTGGTGTGGCTGGGAAGGACATTCTTACGCCATATGATTGACCCATTGTGCTACCTCTGTCTTAACCAAGAATTTCATCTGGATCTTCTATGGTGGCACCAGCTCTTGCGCATTGGCACGGCATTAGCTTCTGGCTCTTCCCAGGACTGCTGCTGGCTAGATCGGCTATGGAGCATACACAAAGGGCCACTGGTTTGCTGGCTCCCAGGCTTGGTCTCAACAGCTGCAGTCTATTGCCTACGACGAGCTCCTCCCTATAGTTCCTGCAGCTCATGTCTGCAGACACTTTTGGGTCAAGAAACATATCTTTTTTCACTGACAATAATGCGGTAGTCCACATCTAAATGCCACAACCTCAAGAGTGCCCTGCCTAATGCGGTTGCTGTGCAGTCTTATTTCTGCTGCTTGTCACAGCTTCTCCTTCTTGTCCTAAATGTTTGTGGTGTTAACAGTCAGTTAGCTGATGCTTTATCTTGTTTCAGTTGGCAGGGATTTGACCCTTGGCCCTGGATGCTCAGCCTCTTCCCAGACTTGACATCTCCTGCCTTGAACGGCAGTGCTACTCCTTCTTGACTTAAGGCCTTGCCCCTTCTAAGTGTTGATCTTATGTTTCGGCCCAAGCACAGTTTATCTTGTGAAGTACTCAACTCGGTAAGCTCCATTCCTCAGGCTCTCCACGTGCAGGTGATGAATGGACGCTATGCTTTTTCCTACCTTCTTGGCCAAAGGAATTCGGCACTCCTCCATTAAGGTCAACTTGTCTGTGGTTAGAGCAATACAATACAAAACAGGGGTTTTCAGAACCCCGGGCTAACTGTCTGCAGTATCAAGTGCTGTCAGGGCTCCTTGTCTTCGTCCCACTTGCCTATCACTGATGACTTGATGTTAGTGATCTGGCGGTCGCTAGATATTTACCTCCCAGATCACCTGCCCTCTTGGGTACTTTAGCTTTCTCTACACCTCAGAGTTCATAGTGCCTAGTCTGGCTAGCATCTCTCTTCCCCCCATGCATGGGCTTACAAATCAAGGGCTCGAAGACTTATCTGTTTAGGAAACGCCCCTTTACCAAATTGGCGTTGACTGGTCCCCACTCTGTGCAGTCCACTCTGTGCTGGCATATCTCCTGAGCAGGGGCAACATTCCAGGTACCTTGTTCCTGTTCCAGAATTGGCAGCCTCTTTTGTGTGCTTTGTTCATGGACTGGCTTTGAAAGAACCTGGTCTCAGCGAACATTACAGGTAACTTCCCAGCCACAGCTTGCGCATCAGAGCTGCCACTGTGGCAGCCCGTAATGAAGTTCCTGATCACCTAATACAAGCCTCAATCTAAATTAAGTGGTGTGGAAACGTTTCAAGGAACAGAAAAGTTCTATTGGAAAGTTGTGCAGCTGCAAGAAATAATATTCAAAGTATTACAATTAATTCAATAAGATATCAGTACATTTTTCCCACAGCGAGTTTAATATTTTACCTGCAGCAATTTTCAAGAAAGACTAATGGGTGAAGAACAAAGATTCATACAAGTATAATGAAGAAAATTTGACTTACTATATCAATGTAACTTATAGCAGTTTTGCAGAATTTTGTTGTAATGTAGGTAAAATATTTTCTCAGTTCTACGCATAGGAAGGAAAAGGCACATCATTTTGGTAACGCTTCAAATGAAAACTTCAATTTTGCATCTTTTAATCAGTTGTGAATCAGCTGAGATGCAGCCACATGCTGACACTGCCT
Source organism: Platygyra sinensis (assembly GCA_019787425.1). Taxonomy (NCBI): domain Eukaryota; kingdom Metazoa; phylum Cnidaria; class Anthozoa; order Scleractinia; family Merulinidae; genus Platygyra; species Platygyra sinensis. Next base: position 17,753 of record JAHPZR010015408.1, on the reverse strand, counting down.
TTGTACTCCATAAATGGCATTCAAACATTGCTGAGTTAGAATCCACTGAATTTGAATATTACGATCCACTGGGAAAAGTGTCTGCCCTCACACCATGAGGAAAGCATCTACATTGTGACACCTACAACCTCAGAATTAGTGGGGATAACAATTTCCTTCAAATGGGCCAAATGGGAATCAAAGGACGTTTTACGGGCATGCTTTGTGTGTTCGGCCAATTCTTTTTGTTAGTGGGCAAAATGGCAGCCGCAAAGCGGCTCTGCTGCCATTTTTGGCCTATTTTCTCAGGAAAGAATTTTGGCTCAGCGAACCACTTATAAAATACCTTTGGAATTTTGAAGTACTTGGTCATGAAGATTGCTCAATTGTTTCACAGACATATATTACATCGATCAAAGGGTCTTTTGTTGTGAATTCAGAATGAATGGTCGGCTCAGTGTTTGGCCCATTCTTCTGTATTCCCACAAGACCTTACAACAAAAGTCACATCTATGCTTTTTTTGGTCATTGAACATTCTTCAGTTGCTTAGGTCACCTAAGGTCTCCAAGTTGGTAAAAGATATGGCAGTTTGAATTTGTACTTAAAATAGGCACGTGGTATGAACAATTGAACCGTGTATTGCCACTTTCCATTTCTGTGCAAAGGAAATGATTCTAAGATTGTTCATGCCACTGTTCAATATGCAGAAACATTTACACCAGTCTGTAGCTTCATCGTGCAGCTTGCAGCCATGGATTCTTCCGAGAAAAGGAAGCTTATCGCAACTGGAACAACTCCAAAGAAGGCTGAAAAACTTTGCAAGAAAAAAGGGAAAGTTGTTGCACTTCTGAGAGATCAACACTCAGGACCACATTGGGCTTTGAAGGAAAGCGCTTGTTCTCATCACAAAATGTTTGCTCGGCAAAAGTTAAAAGATCTTGAGTAGTTAAGTTCAATTTCAAACAGTTGTTATGTTGGCTCTTTGTCTGAAAAATGTGAAGGATACTTCCCAGCAAAAGAAGTGCTCATGCATACTTGGTTATTTTTCAATCAGAGTGGATGTCTATTTGTGGCACCCAAGAAAGGTGCCAGATCACAAAATGTGCTACACGTGGCAGTATTGTGCACACGCTTTTACCTAGTTTCAACCATTGAAACATGGTAACTGAAAACAACAAAATAACAAACTTGAGAATGAACATAAAATAACTAATAACAACTGAACATGAAGAGTGCAGGAAAACAGGAAAGCGAAATAAATGAAGAAACTTACAAGGCGAATGTGCCTGACCAGGATGAACCAAAGACCAAAACACTATAAGAAATCCCAACAACACAGCTCCAAGAAAATGCTACTAACTAAAATAAATTATGGGTGAACCAAACTTATAGAGTATGCTAAAGAACACAAGATATACAAAATGCCACAAACCAAAGGAAACTAATTACACGAGACTACATGTAACACCAAACACAAAGCTGAAAACACAAAAAAATCCAAATTCTGGCCCCTACAGGAAGCTACCCCAAAAATGGATCACAAACTTTGGTTAAGAGGTGGAGAGAGAGCTCTGGTGCAGTTTGTGTGCTTGCAATAATGACCAAAGTCTCCTTTGTCCACAGCAGTATGGCCCAGCATGAATCCATCTGACCCCTACTGGATAGAGGCTGCTCAATATATTCAATCCACTACAGGCCAACGTCACCTTAGAACTGGTATGTGTTTAGTTACTGTGTTCTTATTTGTAGCTAAAAACATCCCTAGTTTTCATTGTGTCAAATTACTTTTAGATTGAAGAGACATGTGAAAAGTATTTTCAATTTTTGGGGTTTTATTTGCCTTTCTTCGTGTGAAAATCCATCCTGCTTTTTTGTTGAATGATCCATAAAGTCATTTGTGTGAAGTTTTAAGATGGCAATCACTAAGTTGAAATTATAAGTTCTTGTTTTTTGTGTTTTTTTTTTTCATCTGAACTGGAGTTTCCTCTCATTAATAATATTAATTTTCCCCCTGTAAGTTGTTAAGATTTTTTTATTATTAGTTGATCCAACTGGGAGACCCATAACATGATCACCAGATCCTGACAGCAGAAATACCATGCACATAAGTTATGTTTATGTTTGCCATTCAGCTGTTTTCTGGTTATTGCAAGGTTTAAGATGAAAGATGTCGTAGCTAAATTATTGTTCCATGGGTGCACGTGGTGCCTTATCTCTCCTAGCTACTGTGCCTATCGTGCCCGTTCCTTTCGTGCCCATGTGACAAGCAGCAGAATACACTTGAAAGAAATTGTACTCTTTTGGGTTAAGTTAGCCAGAAAATTGGTTTTTACATCTGACATCTTGTACATGTCTATTCTTAACAATTTAGAAAGCAGAGTTAATGATATGTCACTGTGAATAGGAAAACGTACACTAATGCTTTTCCGTTAAACGGTAAAAAATAAACGGATTGTAAACGGATGGTAAACAGTTAGGCAAAACGTTTAAACGATCTCCATAACCGTTTAAACGGATGGCCAAGATCGTTAAACGGTTGATCAAAGTCCAAAAATGGAAAGTTTGACATGTTAAATGGTTGAGAAAAATTCATAAACGGAAAGCTCAAATCGTTAAATGGTTGATCAAAGTCCAAAAACGGATAGCTTAAAACCTTGAACGGTTGAGCAAAATCCATAAACGGATGACTAAAAACATTAAACAGTTGAGCAAAATCCACAACCGGATGGCACACGTTTAACGGTTGCACTCGGAAATAGATAATTTAAACGGAAAAATATGATGCACAGCTGTTTTATTCTTAAAAGGCAACTCAAGTTTAATGTAGAGACAGATAACTTATGTACCTTCAGTCTTTTGCTTCTGTTTCATTCAAAGATTGATCAAAAGGGCGATCGCTCGCAATGCCACATTCACAGTCCTTCAGCTTTGGTCAACTGAATCAAGACAGCACAGTGCATTCCAACAAATTGTTCCATGCTGAAGAACACAACTCTTAAGAACCCTCTTTCTGTGACTTTCCTTTCAAAAGGAGTTTTAATCTCATAGCGCTCTGCCCGCCCGAGAACTATAAACCATAGTTAACTATGTATAAACTGAAGGCAAAAGGAACATTTTTAGCTGTCACATAAATTGCAATCGCAAATCATGAAGAAACTTGGGTTTCGCGGCCGTATTCTATTGGGCTAAAAGTGTTGGTCGTTTGCACCGTGTCAGGTTAGTTATTCTTTGAATTCTGACCTAAGTACTCAATATCTTATCGCAGAAATGCTCTACGTTGCCTGCGTTAAAAAAACGTACTGAAGTCGACACAAACTGTTCACTCGTGCGAAAACCTTTTGTCGAGTTGACCGCGACCGCATCAAGTCACGATTAATTTATGAGAATAAGATATTTTGTATCTATTTTCAATTGATGTCCACTGAAATGCTCCCCCGTTAAACTGATGAAACTGCTTGTTAGATGTTTTTAAAAATGCTCCATGAAAATCGTTTTACGTTCACTTACCATTCGAACAACTTTTTAGTACTGTTTGTGACATTCTGAAAGCTCTTCCGCAGTCACGCTGTTACTCCACACTGATTGGGTAATGCTAAAGAATGCATCCAATCAAGGTGGAGCAAACAGCGTGACTCTTGTTCCTTGGCAAACAAAATGTCGGCCACGGATGCTGGTCGCCTCGACAGCTGCATTTCTCGAAATTATTTGGCAGTTAGCACTTGGATTTTAAATGGATCTTCAATTGAATGCGACGAAAACAAGCATTAACCTTTCAGTTTAACTTTTGTTCGATTTGGAAGCCAGGCGATTCAAATTTCTGGGTGAAAATCTGCTTGGCACTGGAGGAGTCAAAAATCATTGAGGGAGCCTTCGATCCATTTTGCAAGTTGAGTGGCTCATAGCCACTATGATTCTTCGAGCTCCAAAACGGATCAGATGATCGTTTAAACGTTTAGTCTAAAGCATTTAAACATTAAGTTTAAAACGTTAAACGGATAGCATTTTTTTAAAAACGGATCTGAAAACCATTTAAACGTTTTGCCCAAAGCGTTAAACGGATACTAGTTTTTTTAAAACGGATGAGCTACCCGTTTAAACGTTTTGCATGAACCGTTTTAAACGGATCGTAAACAGATACCAAACGGAATTTTCCGTTAAACGGCAAAGCGTTAGTGTACGTTTTCCCATTCATGGTCACATATATCCAGAACAAACACACTTTAAACACACGGTATATATCAACGTTCCCTTCTTTATCTCTCTGCATGCGTTGGGCGAAATGACTGCAATTCACAAATCAACTTTTCATGCTGCAGCGATCAGACCGTTAATCAATTGATCAAAATTTCCATTTTCTGACTTGGTTTTAAACCTTTTGGCAGAGTGTGATCAAAGCCCTCTTTACAAGTTTCCTTGACTTGGGTGCTATCAGTGTGAATAATGAAAATCACGATATTCATGTGGATCTCAAAACCCAACCATTTATAACGAAACGGAATAAATAAAGTATTGGTCATAACTTTCCGTCTGTTTATGTGGCTCCTAAAAGAGCCGTTTGTTTCTTGAAAGCTACTTCAACAACCTCCTGTTGATTTTTTAGCAAAATTATCAGTTCGTCTTCCAGGCTGTCCATATCAGCAATCATGGCGAAGATGTTTTCTCTATGACTGCAGTAATCTGCCACGATTGGCGGCAGCTCTTGAGTGGCTTGACGAACTGTCAAATTTTGCAAGTCTCCAGAAACGTTTGGCTTAACTCCCACAAATCTTCAACCAAGTCAAGCCGCTCGTCACGTATGTTGTCAATCGCTAAGCAGTAATCCATCTCTAGGATCTGCCCATTGGTTTTCCGCCCTGTCGTGCCCTAAGTGCAAAAAGCAAAGAACACAAAAATTGGTTACCATGACCAGTTTTTAGACTAAAATAACCGGATTTTTGTTCTGTCAACTGGAAAATTCTTGTGTTTGACTTGTGAGTAATTGAAATCTGTCTGTCTATTTCTCTACATTAATGTGAAATAGGCACTAGAGCACCAAAGGAACGATAGGCACGATACAACGCAATATTTCTGAAGTCATACTATTTGTAAAGTTCCTTTTGCGTGCAGCATTCTGTTATGAGCTCAATGAGTGGAGTCAAGAGACTTCAAAAATCAAAAGAGAAAAAAAAAACAAGCATGCAGAGAAACGTCCAGATGTCACTGATTAAGAGCCATTATCAGAGAAAACCGGGCAGACCTCACGGATCAGGGTCGGCTGATTCCTTCCATATTTT
>JAHPZR010015408.1:0-10000 GCA_019787425.1 Platygyra sinensis | reverse complement strand
TATATTTGCCGTGAAGTTTTCCATTCCTCTAGTGAAAACAACACCAATCCCTCCAGTCTTTAGCACCCTGCATCTCCGTTGAAACCTCGACTAGATTAGCCTTTTTTCCCACCAAGCAAGCCTTTATTGAACTTGGCTATCAAAAATTCTTTGACTTTCTCGGAGGTTTTTGCTGCTGTTTTCTGGCCTTTAAGTGCCCAGCCTTGCACACTTAAGTTATCATCACTACAAGAAGAAAGCTTAGAGTCAGGTGGATGGGTTTGACTTGGTTTCAGTGGACCGTGACACTATTCCGGTGACATGCTGCGCCATTTTCTTCTTATGGTGTCGTAAACTGTTTCACGTTCCAAAACGAGCTGATGTGTTCCAGTGTCCATATGATCCTGAGCTTCGTTCGCGTTTCTGAAAGTCAGCACACAACTAGGCGTATCACAAAAAAGACTTCATTTCTTGGTTCACGAGAGAGGTATAGATGTGGTCCTAAGCCAACATTTCTAAGCCGAGGGCTTGCGCCAAATGGCTGCAACAACTTCATTCCAGTTTGATAACGCAAGGGGTGACAGGCCGCACATTCCTGACCGGCGTGAAACATATTTTGTAACCTTTTATATTTTAGCTCTAACGAGCAGATCCTTTACGGATTTCCCTTTCTTGTATGCAAGGATTGGTGGTTGTTTGAATATCTGGCGAAGTAGCGGTTGATTTTGTATGAGGTGCCAGTTTTTGAGTAAAGCTTCTTTTAAGTTGGATATTGATGGTTGATATTGTGTTACAAAAGGCAAGATTTCTTTCCTTTCTTTATTGTTCTGTTTAAGCGCTGTAGTCCTTCCTGCGAATTCTATTTCTGACAGGATTCTGTCTATTAGATTTTGAGGGTAGCCTCTGTCTAGCAAGTGTTTATTGAAGTTGAAATGTTCTCGTCAAAAGTGACTTTCGAAGAGTTTGTTCTGAGGATTCTTAGGCATTCGCCTTTAACGAATCCATTTTTAACACTTGGTGGGTACCAAGAGGTGAAATGTGTGTACTGGAAGGTTTCCGTTGGCTTAAAATGTGTTTTTATATCAAGGATAGATTGTTCCTTGAATATGTTGCCTTTGTATATAACCGTGTCTAGGAACACAGTCTCAGAGTCAGAGATATCGGCCGTGAATTTAATAGTTGGGTGATGTGAATTTGCTTGTTCGATGAAAGCTTCAATGTCGGGTTTGCTTATCTCCCACAATGAGAATATGTCATCAATGTATCGTTTCCAAACTGTAGGTTTAGAGACACTTTTGCTTAGGATTTCGGCTTCAATCTTTGCCATGAATATGTTGGCAAAGGAAACAGCCATTTTGGTTCCCATAGCTGTCCCATGAATTTGAAGATAGTGCTTTCCATTAATTTGGAAAGAATTTTCTTTTAAATTAGTCTAAGCATTTCTCGGAGGTAGTGTGTCGGTATAGGGGAGTTTTCTTTATAAAAAACCGCTACTTCGCCAGATATTCAAACCACCACCAATCCTTTCATACGAGAAAGGGAAATCCTTAAAGGATCTGCCCATTAGAGCTAAAATATAAAAGGTTACAAAATATGTTTCACGCCGGTCGGGAATGTGCGGCCTGTCACCCTTTGCGTTATCACATTTTGATGTTTTGCAGACAGTGCCCTGCTCAACCAGTGAAACCACTGTATTGTCACATCCTATACTAAGCAGTACACAACTGCTGTAAAACAATGTGCAATCATGCAAGTCTTCCTTATTTTGAAAGCTTTCTACGCTACATTCTCCTTCGACAGACGGAGGAAGAAAAACACATATTGGATGCTTTCAACACATATTTTTACATTTTGAAAAAAGGCAAGACAAAACCCTAAAATGTACGCTTAAACCTTTTGAAGAAACACAACATAAGCATCAGAACTAAACGGATCGAACCTACAGCAATCTGATTGGCTAGCAAGGACCAATCAGACCGCAGCAATTTCGATCCACCTAACGAGCCAAGGTGGATATAAAAACGCCCTCACAAACCTTACACTACGGAATGGTTAAGAGTTCTACTCAACCGTCCGATCACATAGCAACTGACGAGAATCGAAAGATTCGAAACCGCGGTCTTGCTTAAAAAACACACATTCCAGACTAAAATGGAGGTTGACTCTGAAGCCCCCTCTCCCAGTTTACTGAACACAGAGTACAGCGACTTGAACCCTCAAGCACGCGGACAAGACACTGGGAGTGAGGAAAGTCACTACGGGCTTCCCAGCTACCAGCAGCCTTGACAAACTGAAAAACCAAAGGGAAAGAAAAAGGCTATAAAGAGGAAAGCAAGCGAAGACCCGCCCAGCACCACAGAAGCCAAAATAAAGAAGACAGAAGGACCAATTATGAAACTGAATGAACATTTACAGAAGAACACATGTCCGAAAGCACTAAGATACTCTGCACGGGCCAACATACCGGCAGACAAACAATTTAGAGAGGACATTAAGTCAGTTAAACAGAAAGCTGAACGCGGCTTTGTGGAAGCCCTTACACGGTTTCATTACCACCGTCTTGAAATACAAAAAGTAAACTAAACAAAGAGAAATCTACGGGTCACCGTAAGGCCAGTAAAACTAGTCACAGTGTATTAAAGCCTACAAAGAACCTTACAGAACTTAGAGCCATCGCTACTAAGTCACAGAAGCAATACGAAAATCTCAACAAATGAATGTCACAACTAAATGATTCCACAGAGAATAAAAATTGTGAAAAGTACTCGCGTGTCTGTTAAATGTGTTAACAACACCACGGGTGGGTCAAACAAAAATTCCTTTACAAAGAGAAAAAGAAACACTGCCAAGCGCAGGGAAAGAAGAAACAGATCTTCCACTAATAGAGTCAGTTACAAAAACGACAAAAGACAAAAATACATTAAGAACATCTCAAATGAAAAACTAACTGACGCACAAATCACATTAATCTCTCGGGGTTTAAAGTTCATTCCCACGAACGCACCAAACAAAAACAAAATCCGACGGCAGCTATTGCGGGATTTTGAAGACTTCGCAAGGCGAATGCGCGTTAAATACATGTTCCATGGACAAAATAGGGAAATCCACCCTTTCTACGTCAAATCTGACTGGAACCCTCCAGTTCAGCCATCAGTCACCCTCGAGAGCTACTTGGAAGAGGTTAAATTACAACTCGCCAAAATACATATCACGAAGCCTAAACGAAACTTGTCACACAATGAACGGAAAGCACTAAATGAACTAAAACAAAACCATCACATCAACCTTAAAAAGGCGGACAAGGGTAGCACTACAGTTGTCATGAATAAGACCAACAAAATAAGAGATGGTCAGTCTCAAATCAACGACGAAAATAACTACAGTCCTCTCACTGAGCCCATGGTGAGAGAAACACAGAACAAGGTCTCGCGCCTAATTGCAAATCTTCACCGTGGGAAACACATCGACGACATGACCAAAAAATGGCTTTTGCAAACACCTTGTCCACCTAGAATACCGGAGTTCTACACTCCTACAAAAATTCACAAACCAATCATCTCCGGTTGTGATGGTCCAACAGAAAGAATATCTTCTTTCGTTGACACACTGTTTCAACCAATTTCTAAGTCACAAAGGTCATACCTTAAAGACACAACTGACTTCATAAATTTTATCGAAAGCACAAAGGTTAAAACCGAACATTCCTTGTATCGATGGACGTTGCAAGTCTCTACACAAATATACCACAAAACGAGGGGATTGACACAGTGTGCAAGGCATACGATAACTTTTATAAAGAAAACCCCCCATACCGACACACTACCTCCGAGAAATGCTTAGACTAATTCTAAAAGAAAATTCTTTCCAAATTAATGGAAAGCACTATCTTCAAATTCATGGGACAGCTATGGGAACCAAAATGGCTGTTTCCTTTGCCAACATATTCATGGCAATGATTGAAACCGAAATCCTAAGCAGTGTTTAAAAATGGATTTGTTAAGGGCGAATGCCTAAGAATCCTCAGAACAAACTCCTCAAAAGTTACTTTTGACAAGAACATTTCAAACTTCAATAAACACTTGCTAGACAGAGGCTAATCTCAAAATCTAACAGACAGAGTCCTGTCAGAAATAGAATTCGCAGGAAGGACTACAGCGCTTAAACAGAACAATAAAGAAAGGAAAGAAATCTTGCCTTTTGTAACTCAATATCAACCATCAATATCCAACTTGAAAGAAGCTTTACTCAAAAACTGGCACCTCATACAAAATCAACCCCTACTTCACCAGATATTCAAACAACCACCAATCCTTTCATACAAGAAAGGGAAATCTGTAAAGGATCTGCTCATTAGAGCTAAAATATAAAAGGTTACAAAATATGTTTCTTTTCCTTTGAATTCATCAAAGTTTGTCTCCGCTGTCGTTATCAACGCACGTGGAATCAGCGCGACTCGTAATATGAAAACAAGGCTAGCGATCAAATTCCCCATCCCCTATAAGTGGTGATCAAATGCCCTCCCTCCAGGGCAGGAAGGGGCGTCAAATGTCCAGGGTATGCCCGGAGGGGATGTTTAAGCTTCGATTTGACTGCTACATTACCTATATCACTACGCAATGATCAGACATCAGAACTGTTCTCCACCTGTACACGTCTCTCAATAGCAACCAAGCTCAAAGTCGCGCAAATGTTTTGCCGGGGAATAGCGTGTAGCCTCGGGTCACGAAAAGTAAATATTCGCATTGTTTTCAATAATTTTCCTCTCTTTCTTACATTTCTTTGCGTATTGCTACTGAATAAAAACCCTTTTATATAGGTAAGGAAATCTAGACATTGCGTTACGATAAGTTTTTCATACCCGCTCCTACGGGAACGGTTTGGTTTTCAAGGATAAACGGTATTTACTCTTGTATAAGTCGACCTTTTACGACCAAAAAATCGGCCCAAAAAATCGCCCTCGACTTATACACGAGTCATACACAAAGACCTGACAAAGCAGTCCAAGAAATTAACATAACAATTGTCTGAAGTGCATTTACAAAACCAGTTCTAATTGTGGTTGAGTTTCTTAGTTTTCGGCACATTCTTCGTCAACAAAAAAGTGTGAAATAATAAAAGTTAAATGCTTTAAACGTAATGATTGATGATGATGATTGAAGATGATTTCTATTGTGTCTTTTTATCTGTGGAGCAGACATTTCTTTTAGGGCTTCGCTGCTGTTTACGGTGCTGAACTTTCATTTTCATCAAACGATTACTGTGGCTTAGTGACCTGGCAAACTTCAGAAAGCACGTGGAGTTATCTTAGTTTTCAGTACTCCTCAAATTCGTAGTTTGGTTACCAAGTTTTCCAAGATGGCGGTGTTTTTATTGAGCGATCTTTCGAAGCTCTTTGATGTTCCTTCGGTCTTCTTATCTAAATCTCCTTTTAAACTCAACATCGAGATCAAGGTTAGTTAAATGCAATGCGATTTCCTTCCAAATATCGTAAAATACTTCGCTAGTAAATCAAAGAGCTCGTGTGTGCTTCAATCGTGATAAGCTTCACTGCGTATGATTACACCTCAGCTTTTTTAATTCACCGTGTTTTCAATACACTTTCAGGAAGAAAAGATTGACGTTTTGGGAGATTTCTATTGGTCTGAATTTTATTTCTTTAATCATAAATGGTGAAAAATCTGATTTTTGACCTGGAAAATGAGGGGTCGACTTATACACGAGTTCAACTTATACAGGAGTAAATACGGTAGATGCTGGGCGACATTTCGATATTAATGCGCCGAGGTATTTTCTGTAGGTTACGCTTTCCAGAATGACTGGGATGACATCAGGTCAGCCGTTTTCTTCTTGTCCAGCCATACGTCAGGGAGTACCTGTGTCCAGGGCAAACAGTGAATTCTTCTATCTGTTTTTTGGTGGGGAAAATACCCGCCATGGCTGAATAGGATGTCAGCTTCGCTACAAATCTGTGCATTTTGCTCAGTCCCCGTAGTTAGAAAAGTCCTTGTTGCAAGCCTTCACAGGAATGATGGTAACGTCATCCTGCCCTGGAGCTGGTCTACAAGGCGAATCTTTCGAATAAAATGACCAACTCATTGTAGCACGCAGTTTTGTTTACTTTTTATACAAGTGAGTTTATGGGTACTTGATGATGAGTGGCAGGTCAATTACATAATGGAATGTTAGTTCTTGTTCGATCAACATTTCCTCTTTGATATTAGTTGTATTTCATCAGCAATACATGTCTAGTAGGTTTACATTTTTCTCTCCATAAAGCAAAGAGAATCTCTCATAACTTTTCTTCCAATTCTCGTTTTTAAATCTCTTTTTCATTGCGTGTAAGGTTGTGGATTTCACAGATAGCCACTTCGAATCTTATTTTATTGATTTATTGAAAAAACACATTCGTAACTTAAATACCATTATCATCATAAGTTCATTTTACTTATAATTGACAGAGACTTGGATGAAGTCTGTCCTAGCCTGTTTTTGTTTAACAGTTAATTATGCAGTCAGTTTCCTGAAAAGTAAATAAACCGTTCTGTCACCGTGGGAATGTAGTTCAATATTGTTTTACTTGACACACTAAACAGAAAAAAAAAACAAGCCAAACAGTCTCCGTCGCTAGATAATGCCAGCTTTGAAACAGTAAATATGATAGGGCCCTGTGCGGCTAAACAATATTGGGTGAGGTTATGCAATTTCATAAAGAAAAAAAAACTGGATCAGAGCAGCAATTTTTTTCCTTCGAGGGAAAAAATCTAAATATAAGAAATAAATAATTGTATTTGCCCAATTTTGTTTTACAGAATTCACCTTTTTCCAATTATCGTCATCAAAGAGTTCAAATTGTGTCAACCAAGGATGCGTGACCTTGAAGGATGACATGACAAATAGAAAATGCAACTGGAATTCTCACTGAAATCTCTTCTAGATTTAGAGATCCCAGAATTTTGCTTCTTGATTTGGAAAGAAGGATTGATTAGCAGTTTTTAGCACCCATTTCATTCTCAATAAACCGCCGCCGATTCGAGGAAAGTAACTAAGAAAAAGTGGTTGAAAAAGCGTTGGAGAATTGAGAATCATGACTACTACAACTTTTTTTCTGTATGGTAGGCTGAAAATGTTTCACACAGGTCAATAATAGCTTATCATACATCTTTATACATCTATGTAATGGAATCTTGAAGATAGCAGCTTTTCACTGGTAGGGATGTTTTTTTAGCTGCCTTTGTGACGTCGGCTTTTGGGCCAAACAGAAGCCAAACACAAATCCCAGGTGGGTTAAATTGGCAAGCAAGCGTTCCGTGAGTGTGTATCATGGATTTCCAAGCAGATGATTACTTTGAGTTGTGACACGATCGAGCCTGCCACAAAGAAAAAACTGCAGACAAAGAACGCTGCCTGATCGCAGGTTAGGAAGAAGAAAACTTCAGCTGAAATGTAAGTTTTGCTTTGTGTTTCAGCGTTCCTTTGCTGATAAATTTTCCGTTTCATATGCTTTCTTTCGGCACGAGCAGCATGTTAGCTTAAGGCTTCCTTTTTCAGTGTTGTCAGAGATAATCATTTCATGGAACAAGCAGTTTTTTACTAAAAAAATAATTTCACGTAGAAACATTTAAACATTTAAGTCACTGACGTAGCCGATTTGCAAAACGTTCACCCTCTATCTCTAGGCACTATTCATTGACTTGATTTACGCATCGATTCGTGCACTAGATTTCCTAAGTCAAGATTGTTTTCCTTGGCCTAACACTGCGCTAACACTAATGTATCCTGACCTTAACTCTAACCAAATCCCTTAGCAATAACTTTAACCTTGAACGCTAGCCCTAACCCTAAAAATAAGCGCTAGCGCTAACCCTAAGCAATAACTTTAACCTTGAACGCTACCCCTAACCCTAAAAATAAGCGCTAGCGCTAACCCTAAGCAATAACTTTAACCTTGAACGCTAGCCCTAACCCTAAAAATAAGTGCTAGTGCTAACCCTAAGTAATAACTTTAACCTTGAGTGCTACCCCTAACCCTAACAAGAATCATGCTAACCCTAACCTTGTTCTGTAACCGTAACCTTCAACGTTAACCCTAGTTTCGAGTGGTAACCCTAACCCTCACTCTAATAAAACTGGGAACTCTTAACCCTAGGATGAGATGTTCCTTTATTTAACCAAACTTTAGAGACATTTTCAGTGCATAGTTTTTGCACTAAATGACAGCATGAGCAACTGCAAAATCTGTTGGAAAACTTGCTCTTAGGACACGTGTGCTGTATCCACGACTATTCTGAAAACTATTCTGTCAGCATCAGCACCAAATCGAACCACTATACTTAGGTTAAACGCAAGCCTCAATTCATGTGACTACTGTGCACAGGCACGCTTTCTCTGAAATTGATGGGGAAGAAAGTTCGGAAGACAATCTGCAAATTCTTACAGAGCATTTGAATGTGATTTCACCCGACCTGCAACACGACCATCACTCGCTGCCAAAACAATGTAGTCAATTACTCGAAAGAAATTGGTTACAACGTTGAATTATACATGAGTGGACAGACGGTTGTTTGACAAAGTATAAAAGCCGCCATTGCATGGAAGATGTTAGCTTTTCCCTTCTTGATTTTGGTTTCCCAAAAGTAAGAAACTATTTTGAAACCTCACATGCTAAATGCTCACAAGGTGGTGACAGTGCTAACCTCAAACATAAAGCCGATATGGCAGTTATTCGACGTGAAGTTGTAATTCAAAATGCCTATTCGATTTTGCAAAAGCCAACCTTGTTTACCATCTCAACACAGTTTCAGTCTCAAGTTGTCAAGCTTAAGAGACGTGTATTCTTTTATGAATCCAAGCACAACAGAGACAGACCATATCGCATGTTTAAAGAGGTGAAAAACAACTGTAGCATCTTAGCAAATAGCCACTAGAGAAAATTGGAGTTAACACCCTGGGAGCATCTGAACACAAAGGACTAGAGAATGGTGCACCAGCAGAAGAAAGGGGCAACAAATTTGTGACACTACTAGCAGAGGTATGAGGAGACTTGCAAGTTGATATAGAGGGCAATACTTACTTGGGGTTGAGAAACATAGGGACAGGGATAAAAAGAGTTGAAGTTATAGGCATCGCCTGTTGAATGTTTAAGTCATACATACAACACAAGGTAAGCTAGGACAAATCTCTTATACAACAGCCAATAAAAAGTTTTTCTAGTAGTTGCTCTGTTACAGTTTTAGCTAAGACTCGATTGCGTCGTTAGCTTCACTTTGCGTTTTTACTTACGCATACCCTTTCTCGTTTCTTTTCAAAGAACCGCAAAGAAGTTCTTGCGGCTCGAACATCCTACCGCAAAGAAGTTCTTGCGTTTTTATCATGCAGCCGCAAAGAAATTCTTGCGGTTTCCAGGACTAAAGCTCAAGCGACCCGCAATCAGCCGCAAGAACAACTTCTTCTTGCGCACGCAAAAAGAAGTTCTTGTGTGTGCATTATTTTTGGGCTGTACTGTAGCCCAATACAAAGCAGGAAGTGATGTTCAAATAAGAACTAGCAATGGGGGAAAACAAGTTATCACAACTTCATGCAAACCACAGTAGGACCAAAGAACAAAGCTTATATCGATCCCAAGGGACAATTCATGTGAATTGACTACAAATGGAAGACACACAACCCTAGCAAATATATACGCTCCAAACGAAAATGATCCAAATTTCTTCACCTCTGTTTTTAATCAGTTGCTCGATTTTAAATGCAAGGAGATAATTGTGGGTGGTGACTTGAACCTAGTACTTGATGTTAACAAGGATAAAAAGGTGGTCTGGCCAGAACCCATAAAAAATTGCTGGAAGTGATAAACGATTTCTCTGAAAACCTGGATTTAATAGATGCATGGAGAGTTTTAAACCCTGAGAGTTCCAGATTCACATGGCGACAAAAGAAACCTGAAGTTCACTGTAGGCTTGACTTTTTCCTAGTGAATCAGACTACTTTTTGTAACACTGGCAGTGCAGACATACAGTACCGCTCA
>JAHPZR010015405.1:215000-219877 GCA_019787425.1 Platygyra sinensis | reverse complement strand
GAAATTGAATGGTTGGAGTGAAAGCCGAGTCAAATATTTGGGCACTAACAACAGACACTGAAAAGAGAAATCAATGAATCGCTAGTTTAACTTTGCAAATAATAAGATCTTAACAGACGATGGACTAATTTGACTGAAAAAAAAATAAATGAAGGTCATTGGTGAGCTGAAAGAGCGTTCCAAGGTTACAAGTCAAGATTTCTGAGCTATACTGAATCCTTACGACTTTTAAGTAAACGGGGCGTCGGAAAAGTGGCATTCATTTAAGCTACATTACATTTCGTTATGGTAAAACTAGCAAACGCGGATTCTCGACAAGTCTTCTTCATGACCACTGAATGTATATACCAAGATCTCAGTGTTTCTTTTTATAAAACGCATTTGAGGAGGGTTTTTTGGTAGTATATCGTTAATGCATTTTCAAAGGAATCGAATTTACACCTACCCTCACTCCTATTGTGCTGTGTGTAAGATAGCACGGCAGAATAATGCCGTTAGGTGCACAAAGGGCCAAATTCAATTTACACCCATCCTCACCGCTATTGTGCTGTACATAAGATAGCACGGCAGAATAATGCCGTTAGATGTCTTAGACGTACAAATGGCCAAATTACGTGACACCGTGTCTTGTCCTGCCGTGTGCAATGGCCGTTCATGACATTTGCTTGTCAGGAGTTTTTTTAAATCGCAGACGAAAACGCTTCGATCAAATCTGTTGATGATCAAAATGCAATTTCGTATAGGTCGAATAAACTCCGAACTTGGATTTCCCTAGTGTTGTTATCAAAAATATGTTTTAAAAATATTGAGGAAGGCGGGAAGAAAACAATGATTTATGCACTACACATCATAATAATTGGATATGCCTATCTCGTAAGAAGCGAGTGTGTTCTCTGAGATAATACGGAATATTTATTATCTAGACTGCTGCCAGTCTGTGCAGGTAGCATCATTCAGAAGAACCATAAATGAACTAATATCATTACTCCCCAAGAAAAAGCCCTCGAGAGCTTTACATCCCCGAGGTACATCTAGAGCTGAATTTGTGTCCCATATGAGGAGTTTCAACAATGTCTCGCTTTTTGATTAAGAAAAAAAACTTGTTTAAACATACCTCATCCAAAGTGCCATTTACCTCCTTGAGTTCCTTGATGTTTTCGTCTAGAGCCCTTTGTAGTTCGTCAGCTGTCCTATATTCATCTTCAGAGACTCCTAGTAGCTGTAAGCTTTTTACAAGATCTACGATACTAGGCTTTCTTCTGGCGTGCGCCATTTTACAATTCGTTTATCGCTGTGGTCGCATGGACAAGCTTTAAGGGCTACTCACTCCAACTATCTTTGATTTTCGATCCGGAGTGCAGTTGAAACCTCGAGAATAAACTTCTGTACCTTCGGCCTTCTGCACAAGAGCAGCGACGAAATTGTTTTTTATTGATGAAATCAAATACAGGAAGTCAGGTAACCTTGACCTATCGTAAACTTTGAAACCAAGCGCGACGCGATGCATTTGTAAATCTTTCATCTCATTGACAGCAAAGTGACAAATTTTGCTTCCGTTTTTGTTGAGCGATCGAGGGTTTTATAAAGTCGATACTGCAAGTATTTCGTATAAATTTCGTTTCGTATTTCGTATGAATTTTAGCATATTTGTCTTATCAATGATATGTTTTTGACAATAGGATTAAAGAATCAGGCCAAGCAAGCATTTTAACACCGCATTCACTGAAAAAATGATTCGATAGCGATGTTCTCTTGATGAGTAAACACTAAATATAAGTTCCCCAATGAAATGAAAATACTCTGGGTAGTCTGGATATGTTCGTCTTAACACAAGCGCGCGACAGGAAAACGATTTGAGTCCTCCAAACAGAAATGAAACAAAGACCGGGGGGACCGTTCCTCGAAGGTCACGAATAGTTTTCGCACCCGGAAAGCCATAGCAAATCTAAAGCCTGATGATTACAGAGCTCGAGGCTTTTTATTCTCGTATCCTTACTACCATTTTCGAGCTACCGTGAACGGCAAACTTTTTTCCGTTGACATGTCAGCGCCCTAAGTGCAACAGTTTGTCTGCACAAATTCAGACAAACTTAAATGTTTACAACACGGAAAAAAGTTGGGTCTCTATAAAGTGCGGACCGGATGGTGGCGGATGGCGGATGGCGGATAGAAAATGCGGATGGAAAAATGCGGATGACAAAATGCGGATGACAAAATGCGGATGACAAAATGGGGATGGAAAATTGCCAATGACACTATGCTGATAACAAATTCTCTATGAGCGAAAATTAACTTACGATGTTCTCTGAAAGTCCCATTTGTAAATAAATCAAGCCATCTTATAGAATTTAGGCTGGGAGAAGTCCGATATTTTATATTCAATCACAAAACAGAAAACTTGATAAGCCTTGATCGAATAATAACAGACTAGACCTTTATCGTCAGACTCACTCTTCCTTCACTTCAAAGAAGATGGACTTTCGCTGTCTACTATTAAGCAAATTTCCAATGCTGGAAACAGGCATTGTTAAACTGATTGGAGCACTGCTACAATTAGGCCGTGTTTACATATTGGTCGCAAATAAACACGACTAGGGTTGGGAGAATTCGAGACAGTTATGGAAACTAAAGACGTCGTCTAGGATTTGCATAACTTTCGAGAATTCTCCCAGCTCCTCGAATGTTTAGATGAGGCTATGTAAACACGGAAAAATTTCCATGTTTACATAGTGGTCTACTGCTTAATTGTAGCGGTGCTTCACTCAATTTAACAATGCTTCAAAGGCCGGTGAATCTAGCGGAAGTGGAAGTGCACAGACAATGGAGTTTACTTAACAAATAAAGAAGCCAATGCCAGTCGTGTATCACACTGTGATAAAACACGACTGACATTGAGATGTTCGGAAATTGTTGAAAGTTGAAATTTTCGGAGTGTTTTATCACAGTGTAATACACGGCTTAGGCTTCTTCATTTGATTTACGATATAGATTTTAAACGCGTAAAACAATAAAACACTCTTTTTCGATGTTTTAAACTCAGATAAAACATAACGACTTTACCTGTAGAATAATTATGATTCTCTGAGTGTAGTGCGCAGCACCAGGAATTCAGATTGTATTCACGGCTAGTCACCAGATCATCACGGTTTAAAGATCATTGTCATGCAAATCAGAACCGCGTATAAAGGCACCATCACAGGCAGCAGAGGAGTTCCTTTTGAATGAATAAATAAAAAACGTCTTATGATCTTACCTCTTTGAAATGCACTGTTGCGTAAATTCTCCCAGCCAAAAAGCTCATTTCCGAGTCAGCATACATTCATTTTCGCCGGTCCACTGCTCCCAAACCGATTCGATCGTGCGAACCGCCATTATTTTTAAACGTATTGACCGCTGACTATTGCGACGCAGTCTTCCGGTGGACTTCGTCCAACAGAATATCTCCGGAAAGGGAAGCTTTCCGAACGAGAAACGAAGTGCCGAGGCAAAGAAAATGGAAAGGGTAGAAACTGATACCACATGACTCATTTGATGTGGACCGCGACAGCTGGTGACGGAAGCCAAATTGCACCGGAAACCGGGAAGAGCAATGGGCTGTTACTAATTTGAAAATCAAAACATCGGTGAGTAGAGGGAAATTTAAATCTCAGGGATGTCTTCTCTTAAGAGACCCGGAGCACTTTGCAAAAATCCGCCTAAATCGAAGAAGTTGAAAGGATCAAACAGGGAGAAACATATTTTTGTTTCTAAATGGTAAGATATTTAAATTTTTCGCGTTAAAACTACTAGTCAAAACCAACGTTTCGATCTGGTCGAAAAACATATATAAATTTCACAGGCTTATGACGAATTATGAAAGGGATGCTCAGTCTTTTACGATTAAAGATATACTCGATGAATATAACGCTATTAAAATGCCCAGAGAAAGAGAATTTTGCCTTGCAAGTCTTCGAGCTGGGGATAATTTTAAAGGAAGTTTTCCCTCATGTAAATAGAATTCAAAGACGAGTCAAAGGTGCGAGGACGTGGCAGTACCCTGACCTTACTTCCATCGATCGAACAGTCACTTGTCTTCCCAAACCATTTTCCAAGTTAAATTTGACAATGACACCCGCAAATCGCTACATTATGAAACCAAGAACTACTTAGTTAACCTTCTACGAGTTTCGGCGATTATATTCTATACGTCTTTCAACAATCCTCGTAAATCTGCCCAAAACACTACCACGCTAAAGTGACTCGAATATTTTCATGAGCGACCCGGCCTCTTAAGGCTTCCGAGGCCTGGACCTGAGCCTCAACCCGCCCAAAGCACTTCCTGTCTTGCGCAGTCATGCTGCGATCCCGAGGTTCACGTCATTTCCGTCACCAGCTGTTGCGGTGCACACTGCACGAAGGCGGTTCATCGAGTGTAAAAATTGTTTTTGATCAGTTTTTGTAGGAGTTATCTTTTCCTAAGTACGCCCCGGCAGCAGGTGGCAGATTTGATCAGCTGTCTAAAAAATGTTTACTTTGTCATGGTTTGGAATTAGATATTAGCCAAAAAAAAGTTTGAAACAATAGTGTGTTTTTAAGCTTAAGCTCCTTTTCGGTCACTAAAATATGGGTGTAATAATCGAAAGGAGAATTGCCTCAAAACCGGCGTTTCGGAGTCCTCATGACTCCATTGTCAAATAATGAAAAACATAAGGCAGACAAATTGTGCGAGTTACGAAAGGTGTAAAAATAAATTTAAAAATATACAGATTTAGCCGAGCCTAAAAGCGGAGCTCCAGGTCGGGTTGTTCAAAGACTGATTAAGCTATTCCACGATAAGCGAGAATTTAGACTGAGTTTTTTAAATTTGCAGTGAGGTTTCCTGTGTATATAGATTGGAC
>JAHPZR010015405.1:200000-205000 GCA_019787425.1 Platygyra sinensis | reverse complement strand
GCAAACAGCTTTATATCCGCATCCTTGCTCGTTTGATTGGCTTTTTAATCTTAAATTTTGGTCACGTGACTCTTTAACGGCTAAAAACGATTCAAATCTTTACTCGAAAACGGGGTACTGAATTATATCTTTCGAAATTGCTTTTTCTTTTTTGCTGTTTTACTTCTGTCAAGTGCTATTTTTTGCCGCCTTTTAATCATGTCCACATGTTAACAGTAACGGGTCACGTGACATGCTCAGGTCAGGTCACGTGACAGGTCACGTGATATGCTAAATGTTTAAATATCTCTAAACGAAAATAACCTATACACCTTAAAAGGCAGATTTTCAATTAAATAGTGATTCTAAACAAATTGAATCAAAACATTTTTTAGGAATTCCCAGTGCAAACATGTCCCATTTCCGAAAACACGCATTGTGGCGTTATTGTTCAAGAAATGTCACGTGACACTAAAAACCACTGTCATGTTGTTAAACAAGTGAAATTCTATTTAAATTCCAATATATGAGAGCAATAAGTCATATTATACTAAAAAATTAAACCAAATTGAATTCTTTGCGGGAGGTCGGCTGATTATAAAAAGCCAAGCGAGCTTGGCTTTTTATAATCGCTTTTTATGAGCGGGCTTGGCTTTTTTTACTTGAGCGGGCATACCCCGGGCATCTGACGCCCCTTCCTGCCCTGGAGGGAGGGCATTTGATCACCACTCATAGGGGGTGGGGAATTTGATCGCTAGCCTTGTTTTCATGTTACGAGTCGCGCTGATTCCACGTGGGTCGATAGCGGAGACAAACTTTGATGAATTCAAAGGAAAAGATTGCGTATTCGTGGCGGATTGATTGAAAATCAAAGGCCTACACAAGCTGTGTTCCGTATTTGAAGGTGTTTAAAACGGTTTATATCTATAAGATATAAATATGTGTTTTCTAATAAACCATGTTAACGTGCACAGCCTCAGAAGCATAATAGAAGCTCCTGAAATGTTAAAACAGTAATCTGGTGATTTTCCTGGGGGTTGGGGCATTTGAACAGCTTTTCGGCCCGGTGAGGGGGGGATTTGAGCAAAATTTTTTAAAAAAATTCAAATGCCCGGGGGTTGCCCGGGGGATGTTGAAGCTTCGATTTGACTGGTACATAACTATTAGTTTGTATTAAAGAAGAAAAAAGGATATCATGAGTCACATTGAGGTATTACATGAGTCACATGGAGGATATAGAGCGGTCGTTGCGGAAGTAAACACAGTTAATGAAGCAGATGGGATCAACAAACTCAGTGAAAGGAATCAGCAAGTTAAACAACTTCGAGTTTACTGAAGCTGGAATTCGTGTTTGGTGTGCTTACTAAATTGGTCCTGGAAGCCTGATGACTTATGAAGGAAAGGCAGCGCAATGAGAAACTGGAATGAAGTTGTTGCAGCCATTTGGCGCAAGCCCTCAGCTTAAAAATGTTGGCTCAGGACCACATCCATACCTCTCTCGAGAACCAAGAAATGAAGTCTTTTTTTGTGATGCGCCTAGTTGTGTGCTGAATTTCAGCACCTTGATGTCTCTGAAGTGCAGCTACAGGACATACAGCAACAAAATGCGTACGAGACCAATTCAGACACGGAAGAGACGATGAAGTTGAGTTTGAAGAAGTGAGCAAGACATGCATGACCAAGTCGGGAAAAGCAGTACGTGCATTTGTTCATCGCGATTTTTAAGGTCAGCATTATTTGATGGCTTTATTTCAATTGCATTTACAGCGAAATTAGTAGATAGCAATCACTTTACCTCGGTTTTATAATTACATTGTTTCCTTCAATGTCTGTTCCTTAGAACTCACACTAGGGGTGAAGGTAGTGTAAATTCATATAATTTATACCTTGGTTTTAGTATAAGTCCGACCCCCAAAACTGATTTGCCTACTGAAGTAAAGAAAATTCAGTTTATGATGCAATATTTTTCGCTGTAAAATGAAAGTTAATAATTAACTAGAATTAGTAGTTAACTGACAATTGGTCAAAAAATAGTGGTTAGCTGATAACTAGGTACTCCCATTAGCACCCTCTTTTGACTGTCGAATAGTTATCGCAACCTTGGATTGAACAGTTTGCCATTTCCATTTTCATCATTTCATCTGATCAATGAATTAAGCGGGCGATTTCTTTTCTAAGATAAAAATTAGCGAAAAAATACGACGTTTCGATCTCGCGGAGATCATTTTCAAGTAAGAAATAAATTAATAGAATTTTGCATATAAGAAGTAAAATCACACGTGAGAATATAAAAAGCGATAAAAATATGGAAATATGTACTAAGCGTTACAAAAGGTAAGGGATAAAAACTAAAATAGAAAGGCTAGATAACAACAGGATAAAAATTTGAAAAAGAATATATAAAATGCTCTGCACTATAAAAATAACTTTGCGCTGATAGAGTCAGACTGCGTGTTCAAAGCTGGCTTTAGTTCTTTTATGAAAAGCATCTCATAAATTAAGCAGTCAAACTTGCTCTGGCACTTCCGTAAGATCTTGAATCTACAAGATATGTCGCTTGAGTCCCTCCCATATTGATCTCTGACGTGCTTCCCGATGACAGATCCCTTGTGTTCATCAATGCGTTGATACAGGTGTCGGCATGTGTAGCCGACATAATCCGCATCGCACACATCACACTTAAAATGGCATACAACGCATAGTTGGTTCACAATAGAGGGTTTGCTTTCCTTTGGCTTGATGACAGCTCCGATCTTTCGGATTGTGTGCACTGGATGCATATCTTTCCCGATTTTGCGACTTAATTCTTTAAGTTTTCTCCTCACAGAATTGGCTGATCTCTGGTCCTTAAATGATAATATTATTCTCACGGGTGCTTTCTTATCGTCACACTTCTGAAAGGATCCTACATCCCCTGAAACTTTTGCAGTAACAAATCTCTGATTGTTGATTGCAAGAGTGGGTAATGCAGTCGAGAGAAAGTCTTCGTGAGACGTTCACATTCTTGGTGGAACAGTTGCCAGTTCCAAGAAAGCTTAAAAGCACGATTCAGCATTGTTTTTAGCAGCGACTGTTTATATCGACATGACTTTGATAATGCAATAATAATCCGGTATTTGTTGGCTTTTTATACACCTTTGTCTCCAGGCGGGACATGTGTTTCACGATCTCCACCCCCAGAAAGGGAAGTTTGCCGTTTGTGGTGAAGTTAATTGAAGGATGGCTGTCATTCAGTGTGGATAGAAATGCTTCAGCTGTTTCCACGTTGGGCATTATGCTTAACGTCGTTCTTTTCTTATTTTAGCAATCACCGAGTCTATTGTTACCTTGTACGTGCGCTTATGGTCTATTTAACAAATAGATTCCATGTTACTACGCGTCTCTTCAGTAATAGCTCACAGATGACGTCAAAATGTGGTAGGATTAATGTGATAAATATTAACCAAAATGCTTAGCTGTTGTTGTTTTTTACTGCGAATTGCAAAACTCCAACTTCAATGTGAGTTAGTTTTGTTATCGATTTGAACAAATGAACAGCAATCTGCTGAGATGCTTAATCTCTCTTTTCTCATGGTTTATTCAATGCTGTCGTGCGTCTGTTTAGTACTTGATCACCGATGACATCAAAATGTGATAAAAACAAAACGTGGCATACGAGCGGGCGATAGCCGAGCGTGTCACTGATGTCTTTATCCCATTTAAGCGTCTTCTGGGATCAATAACTGAGCAGACGCACTGCAACATGGACTCTGTTTTATGGGAACCAAATATTTGTATTAATGACGTCATCTATACGTCTGTCCTTCAATGGATGATGAGTAACAACTAATGAAGATGCGAGGATAATTTGACTTGTTATCAAAAGGTTACAGTGCTGTTGCCGTGTTATTCTTCGTCAGTTTTATCGCAAGGGTTTGTATTTTTTTCACTTTAGTTAAATGCTCGATTTGTCCGTTGTGAAAGAAGCTGGAAGAATCATTGTGGATTGTGGGTCCATCCTGCGACTAGCAGAGAACATACAGAAATTCATGGAAAAAGACAACGCGAGCAATTTCCCTGATGGTTGGTTTGTGTGAAAAGCGCGCCATCTGTCGAATCCTTCCTTTCCCTAGCCAAACTTGAACTGTATGAATTACTACTCTTTTGATTTTCATCTCAAGGAAACTCCATTCTTCGACCTTCTGTTATTTTGACCTGAAGTCCGTTTTTGATTTCATTTCCATGTTGTCCATTTACCTTCTCACTGGTTATAAGAATTACAGCCCTCGACTTGATGCTCCTCGGTCCTGGGTGTTTTTATGTTTGCGGGAAACTTGAAAAAGCCTCCCTTTTATACTAATCACTCAACATAGTCGTATTTCCAATGAGATGTTAAAATCTAAAACAAGCGAAAGACAGATAAGCAACTACAGATCGCTTGGTTCATAAAAATTCCGTCAGGTTTCATTTTTCAAGCTATGGCGAGTAAAGCTACAACCGAGAGGCTGATGTAAAATGTCTGAGCGACTTAGAACCACGGGGGGAGGGTGGGGTCTCCCATATGAAACAGACGGGGATGCTCGTCGAAAATTTTGAAATTAACTCCTAATGGAGACCAATTTGGGCATGGCGTAAGAAAATCTTGATCCCTAAAAGATACCACTTTAAACCAGGGCAGGGGGATGACACTCTACGACGCCTGGTACATTTTTTGTGTCTGGATTATCCAACAAAAGGTGACGTCACATCCGATAAAAAAGCGGGCTGAGCGCCAAAATCAAATTTGACTACGACATTATTGTAAACCCTGTAATTAAAATACGAATATTTCGTAATCGGCCGGATAATTCTAATGTTAAATTTGGCCATGATCAACAAAATTTGGTCTTTTTCCTCACCATATCGTTTGCTTGAAGAACTGGGCAACTATTTATTCAAAAACACGTTGTTTTGAAGGCGTATGTTTTCACGAAATGTCGTCATTTCTTCGTCGCTCAATTCCGCAGGACTCATCGTTTGCGTGGAAATAATGAATTCTAGGT
>JAHPZR010015405.1:180000-195000 GCA_019787425.1 Platygyra sinensis | reverse complement strand
CCGCATCAGGCTCTTTGTTTGCGCCTCTATTTAGCTCTTCCCCAGTGATCTCCTCTTATTATTATTATTATTATTATTAGTAATAGCAATTTTATTAAAACTTCACAATAATTACTAATAATAATAATAATAATAATTATTATTATTATTATTATTATTATTATTATTATTATTATTATTATTATTATTATTATTATTATTATTATTATTATTATTATGCCAATGATAAGTGACCATGAAACACAACTTTGCTCCCAAGGCATTTTCCAAAAGGCCGTGGGAGCAAGATCGTACGAAACGTGATACAGTGGAACTGGACAACCAGTGAGACCGAGTGACATTGTTAGTGTTCTGAGACCGATTGCCAGCTAGTAGTGTCTGAGGTCAGGGAAGAATATGGTCCATACTTAAAGTTGACAGAGAGCAACAAGTTTGTACTCAAAAATTGAAGCTGCTGCCTCAGACCAGTCGTAAAGCCAGCTTCATCACTACTTGGCAAATGTACCTAGTTGACTTGTGTATGTGGGTGGACTCCGTGATGGGGAACATCCCCTTTCAAAAGCCTAACAGGTGCCTTTTTCCAGCTTCAGGTATAACTATTTAAGAGGGAATGTCCACTAGGACCGAGCCATATCAAAAATATGTGGCACATGATGAAAAATCAAAATTTTTCATATTCTTCCCAGAGATAGCGTATGGTAAGCCTAGAAACGTGGTGTGATTTTTTTCTTGAAATATTTTTTTAAACCCGCTAAAAAATCAAAAATCCGTTGCGGTCCCACGTCTGGTCAAAAAACACGCAAAATTCAGTGACTAACACCTTATCATAAACTTCGCTCTGTTTAATCCCCATCAAAATAATACTCCAGTTTGAGCCTGGAAATTTATTTTTGAGGAGTTTACAAGTCTTTTGAGGCCAATTATATCTCTGTGGGTTAATTTTCAAGGTCACGAAGAGCCGCTTAAAATCACTAAAATTCACTTCCTAAAAATTCTTAATTATGCTTACTTTTTCAATCGGCAAATTCGCTACCCGGTAAAACACCAAAACACCTAAGATTTAGACGTTTCGAAAAACGAAATGTCAGCATAAAACCTGGTATAAAAATTATTTTCGGGCTTTACATCAGCGCTGAGTACTAACGCTCTCAAAATCGTGATAATCACAACACTAACCTGCTAGAAACGAAAACAATAGGCAAGTGTCTGGGATTCGATAATCAAAAGGAACCTGAAAATGTCTTCTTGTATTTGATTTCGTCGGTATTTGGTCTTAAACTATGGCAGAAAAGTCATGTTTAAGCTTACCTCCTGTGAGACATTACATTCATACGTTAAGGTGGCCGAACACAGTTTTCGCGCGCGCTTTTGCTGATGCAATTCAGCACGTGCACAAGGATTTCAAAAAACAAACAAGCCGTCAATAGAGCGATCATTTTATTTACTCAACACTCGCACTATCTGTGTTATTTTTCTCTATAATTGAAAGCAGTGTATTGATGGCTTTAGTCTTCCATTACAAAGATACGTTAGAAAAGGTAACGATGCAAAGAACCCAGCAATTTTCAGCTTTTCTTTGTTCCCGAAGGAACCCAGTTAAATGCAGCGCATGCGTAGTAAGTCGAAAAAATTGCGATTGAGTGAAAAATTGACTTTCGGAGATACGCCTATTTCTCGAGAACCACTCATTAGAATTTCACGAAATTTAGAGCGAAAATACTTTAGGAAATAAGTAACTGGAGGATTCAAAAAAATTAAAATTTAACAAAGGAAATTCAAGATATGCCAGTGAACCTTCAACGAGGGATAATTAAAGATCTGTTTGTTAAATTATTATTAAAATAGCGCTAACATGTGAGTATCGTTACAAGCTTGTTGCATGCAAATTATAAAGAAAATCTAATGACTAGATTTTCTGCAAATAAACAAAACCGATTTTAAACGCCTGTTTATAATTAATCATGTTGCCATGGCAACGGCACATACGACAGTTTAATTATCAAAAAGTTGAAGTTTGTGTTGTTAACTTGCTTGCTGCCATTTTTGGCGACCAAAGGATCAAGGGTTTTAGAAGCAAAGGTAAATGAGACAGAGGTATCAAAAACTGTGTTCAGCCACCTTAAGTACTGGCATATTCAGAATCCTACACGCAGGATAATCATTGCGGCGCGTAGTGTTCGGGGAAGTACGTCGTTTTCTCATTGACATTCAACCAATGAATCCGAGAAAATCCAGCACATTTCTGTCCCTTGTTCTAAACCAGCAATCCATAAAAGTAGTGAAGCCTTCTAGTGTCAGTTCCTTGCTTGTAGATAACTAGAAAAGCTCATGTTCTGTTCTCGTCGAAATGTAAATATGGCGTTTGATGTCGACTTCATTTCTATGTCACGTAATGGTCAATTGATGGAATTTTGTCACGCATTGCCAAAAACTGAATCAAGAGATTTAATAAGACGTTCAAAGAAAACAATTTTTATCTGAAAGCTATGAGAACATACCTCTGCGACCCTTCACGCGGTAAGCGATACGGAAAACTTTAAAGAATCCGAACGTGAACCGTAAAATATCGCAGGGCCGGCAGAAATCGCACGAAAACTGCTCAACTTAATGTTCAGTGGGGCTGTCTAACGAAAAGATATCGCGCAATTCAATCATAGTCAAACTGTGACAATGGACTAGCGCCTATACAGGTGCAATAGCGTTTAATTTTTATCCCATCTACAACATTATGTGCACAGAAGTTTCCTCTTCAATGATTTTAACATGGAAAACAAAACTGGTGCTTATTCGTTTTAAACAAGTTCATTTTCCATTGCAGTTGCTAGTGGTTTTTCAGTGCATATCACACTTTGTGTTAGCTAGAAATTGTTTCTTTACATTTCCATACAGCCATTCTTTTACGTTATTTTGTGGTCTTATACGTGTCGGAGTTCTGCAAAAAAATCTTATCATGCAATTATTTCAAACAGAAAAAAAAAATGACTGATGTGATGTAATCCATACGCTAAAACTACTCATGCATTTCTCTCAGAACATAGCCTTACGTTTTTTAACCTAGCGATGTAAAGCCGATCCATTACGTGCTTTGTGTCACGCGGCACACACGAAGTGATAAAACTGATCAAATTGTCATGTACTGAGTGTGCAAAAAAACAAAAAATGTTTATCCATTTACGTCGTTTCATTGCAAAGAATTATATTTAGAAGACGGAGACATTTCATGGCGTGAATTTAGTCTTTCAGCTTTTTGAGAATATTTTATCTCTATGACGAGATGAATCCCACAGAGGCATGGTTTGTTTTCGCATTGTACTTCTGTACGCAGCAGCTCATAACGGTTTGCACGTTTTTCAGAATTTCTCTTTCGATGGATAAAGATTAGTTTCTAGTTGTAAAGTAGAGTTCACTCTGAATACGAGCCTAGTGGCTCATCAGGCTGGAGCTTATCCGGGTTTCTACAGCATGAAGCGACTGGGGGTATTTCTACTCCCCTCTGGATTGGATGCCAGGCCATCACAGGATTACCCCCAGCATTAAAGGGCATTTGACACCCTTCTGCGCATGTGCAGCAATTTGATTTCTCATCCGACCGGAACAGTTTTCAAAGTTGTTATTTGTGAGAAAAATCCTCCTCCATCGACCTTGTGAGGCGTATGAAAATAGTAATACCGATATTGAAGAACTGTTTAGTCATCCATGAAAGATTTAAGAGTCGTATTTTGTGTTTTGAGTTGAATGCTGTCGAGAAATACAATGTCCTCGAGAGGGTTTTCGAAGCGGCTAGAGACGAAAGCTACTTTCACCTCCTGGTCGTCTTGTTCGAAAAAAAAGACAAAAAACGAAGAAAAGTTGCAAGTGCAAGGACGAAAATCGGAAACTTTGTATATATAGCTGCAGATATGCATGCGAGCTGGAAGAAAGTAAAGCGTATGTGCTTGTAATAACGGACACGGCCTTCACACAACATAAACATGATAAATATTCTGTACAAACAAAAGGCCAAAAGCCGGCGGATAAAGATATGTTCGAAAGGCACGTGGAACTCTAAGCTGACCCTCGTGGCGCTCGTGATAGTATTACGGTTTCTATTGGTTTAAAAATAATTGGGGTCAATGAAGACCGCACATGCGCTTTATCGTGACAGTGGCCCTTTAAGTTTGCCGGTACCCATTTATACACCTGGGTGGAGAGAGGCACTGTGAGAGTAAAATGACCTGCCCAAGAACACAACGCAATGCGGCCCCAGGCCAGGGCTCAAACCCGGACCGCTCGATCCGGCATGTGGCCACCCGCCTCCCATCGATGCTACAATAATTGTATCAAACAAATGCCCAAACATTGGTGAGCAAGTTTGTGACGTAAACGATTACTATTACAAAAGAATAACCCATTTCAAACACCCTTCATTTTAGATTTATGGGTTTGTATCTCAGGAATGACTCCTGTAAACTTTTTTGTCGAATTCTAATCAGCACGTCCAGTTTTACATTTTTGGCAACGTCCTGAACATTTTAAAGTAGAATTAGTACTTCTGAGGGGTCACGTGACATACCACGTGACGTTAAGCGCAAAAAAGCCATTATTTGAGAAATTGGTGGCGGTTTTTAGTAATATCATCCGCAAAAACGCGGTTTAGACGCAGGTCAATTATTTCCATCCTCTCACGTTTGGAATGACCGTCCCTCTTCTCACAGAAAGAAATTATAGGGTAAAAGGTCGTCTTTTTCAACAAAATTCGACTTTTGATCATTTATGTCTTCTAAAATCGAAATCAATGAAGATCATTCCAGACGTAGCAAGGTAGATAATTCAATTTGCATCGAAAACGCTCATTTATTGATCAATAGACTGAAAATTCGCCACCAATTCGCCGATTTACAAAATTTTAACAAAATAATCACGTGACATGTTACGTGGTCAAAGTAGTATGTTACGGCAAGGCAGGACGCCGAGTTTTATAATCAGGGAAAAGTTCAGCTTGGTAAAACAAAATATACCTGTCCAACCATATTTCTACTTTAAATTCCTGACCCAGGCCTTAAACTGATTGAGTCATGATTGTAAACAAAATGCCTAATGCCAAGCCAGGGTGAAAAACACACCCTATTTCAGTCCAATGTGTATAAAATTTACACCTTTTTCAGACATAAACAGCCCAAAAGCCATACCCTTTGGGCCGCCCATACCACTGATAGCCCATCTAGCGGAGTAATCCCAACCCCTGCCCCTTTCGAGCCAAGAACACATAAATGCACCGTTTCTCTGCCGGGTAATTTCCGCGCCATATTTTACGGGTCACGTTTGGATCCTTTTGGCTTTAAAATATTTTTTTTTTGCTTTGAACGTCTCATTGAATCTTTCTATTTATTATTCTTTTAACCATTTTTGGCAATGCGTGACAAAAATCCTTTCAAGTGACTATTGCGTGACAGACAAATTAGATCCACTTCGGACGCTAATATTACCATTTCAGCATGCAACATGCGCAGGATTGGAACAGCACGTGAGTATTTCGTTTTAACAAGCAAGGGACTGACGCTGGAAGGCTTCACTACTTTTATGGATTGTTGTTTAAGAACAAGGGCTAGCAATGAGGTTAGGAATGAGGTGGATTATCTTGGAGGCATTGATTGAATGTCAGTAAGGAGGATGTACTTTGTCGAACTCCACTCATCGCAATGGTTATCGTGTAGGATTCTGGATACGCCAGCACTAATATTTGAATGTAATTACAGAAGGTGAGCTAAACATGACTTTTCTACCATAGTTAAGTCCAAATACCGAGGAAATCAAATTCAAGAAGACATTTTCAGGTTCCTTTTGATTATCTGGTCACAGGCGCTTGCCTATTGTTTTCGTTTTCTAGCAGGTTAGTGTTGTGATTATCACGATTTTGACAGCGTTAGTACTCAACGCTGATGTAAAGCCCGAAAATAATTTTTATACCAGGTTTTACACTAACATTTTGTCTTTCGAAACGTCAAAATCTTAGGTGTTTTGGTATTTTACCGGGTAGCGAATTTGCCGATTGAAAAAGTGTGCATAATTAAGAATTTTTAGGAAGTGAATTTTAGTGATTTTAAGCGGCTCGTCGTCGCCTTGAAAATTAACCAACAGAAGTATAATTGGCCTCAAAAGACTTGTAAACTCCTCAAAAATAAATTTCCAGGCTCAAACTGGAGTATTATTTTGATGGGGATTAAACAGAGCGAAGTTTATGATAAGGTATTAGTCACTGAATTTTGCGTGTTTTTGACCAGACGTGGGACCGCAACGGATTTTTGATTTTTTAGCGGGTTTAAAAAAATATTTCAAGAAAAAAATCACACCACGTTTCTAGGCTTACCATAGGCTATCTCTGGGAAGAATATGAAAAATTTTGATTTTTCATCATGTGCCACGACTGGCTCGGTCCTAGTGGACATTCCCTCTTAAGGGTAAGGGATTTCTCATCTACTCTCCTGAGTAAAAAATGAGGGGACCATCTTTTGTACCTTGTGATATTTTTAAGGAAATTCTCAAAAGGTCCCCCCAAAAAGGAAAAGAAAATAAATAATCCATAAATAAAATTTATCTTAAAATATGTTCTGAAGGAACTGCTCATTAGGAAAATATATTTGTTCAAGGAAAAAATGAATGGATAAAAACATTCAACAAACTATATTTTTCCATGGGAACTCCTAAAAATTTCTTAACTCCTGTAGGTCAATAGAATTTGTTTTCACACGTTCACTCAGAAACACCACAGAAAGGAGAATATTGTTACTGTGTCTGAGCTGCATGTTTTCTACATGGAAACACTTCCCATAAACTTTCCAGATTATTTTCTTATCAATACAACAACATACCAAATGTATTTTGAAGAGAGGAAGTGAGGAGTAATTAATATAAAAATAATACAAACTGGTGTAGTTTAGAAACTCTCCATTTGATATTTGACTAAGTGTGCAAATCTCTTACAGAATGCAGCTTTTGATTAGGTTGCACTTAATTGTCAAGGAAGAAATGATTATCACGCAAGAGTGGCTTCATATCTTTATTGTAATTTCCATTATCAGTAGAGAAATCACATTTGGACAGGTCCACTGATACTCTTAAAATGTATGTTAAAGATGGGAAAAACGGGTTGCATCATCGAAATCATAGTATTGTGTGCCAGTGTGGGGGTGTTTATGCCGGCATGTGACTGTAGACGTGAATGCTCGTATGAGTTTATTCCAGAGATTCGGACCAAAGATTCGTTACAAGGATCTGGGTAGACTATGAAAACGAAACGAGCGTAAATAAAATGAAGAAAAATGACAATACTTAGCGACAACATACTTACAGGATTCGAAGGCTCGAAGGAAACGTGAAAAACCTTAGGCCATGTGAAAACGAACAGAACTCGACTAGAACTTTTACCTCAAGATTTTTCGAGCGAGCACATGGCGCAGACCATAATATTACAACAACATATAAATGACGTAATTCTTCTACCAGTCCCGCGCGGGCTATATAAAGACGGGAAAAGCTTAACAGATACAAGAAGAACGTTTTGTGACCTACAGTAACCACCTAAGAAAGACAAACAAAAATATTTGAAAAATATGTTATCAGTTCAATGAATCACCTTCCATCAGTCACAAAAGACCAACAACCAAATCTTTATCGGTTTAACAAATTGAAGTCAGTTTTTCATTCATTAATTTTGTCAGAACATTGTCAACGTAGCTGTGGATCACCAAGTGATGACAAAATTTAATGTAAATAACTGGACACATGAAAAACTAACGCCAATTTATTTTCTTACAATAACAAATTATTGTCTGCTCATGTATTCATGTATCTGTCTGCTTATTGACAATGAAAATTAGCCATAACGAGGGCGTGTGAATTTCTGCAGTTATTGTAAAAAGAATTATTTTAGTAAGAAAAAAAATTTTAGCTCAAAAGGGTTTCAGAAGAAAAGCCCAGTGTAAAAATGTTGTTTGTTTACCATTTACGTGGGAAAACCAGTTGAACGATGGTTTGTGCAAATGGAAGCAACTGAACTCCGTTTGGGTAGGCGTGTACCATTTCAACAACAGACTCAATTTACCGAAAGAGCCTAGGACGAGTTTGACATCTTCAAATGGCGACTGAGATCGTCGTATTGAACGAGATTATAAATGCCTCAATTGATGAGGAATTATTTCTCGATTATGAGGAAGATGGAGAATTCCACTTAATATCAGCAACTGCAGCTTTCATGAAGAAAGATCTGAAGAGAATTGTTGGTTTTTGTGAGGTTGTGGTGTCGTCTTATGTAATCGATGAGTTCAGATCAAACTTTCGAATGACGAAAACCACCTTCGAAGTTCTTGCACACTGGAAAACAGGACTCTCAGCAGCAGCCATGTTGACGCATCCCACGTGAAGCAGATAAAAATTGGCGTACGGCCTGGAACTGGTTTCGAATGGCAAATAATAAGCACCTTTTCCGTTCAGATATTCCGTTTAGAAATTTTGGACTACCTTTCAAGATTCCCTTTATTTTGGAAAATTTCCGTTCGGGAAAACCAAAACAGTCCTACCATTTACATCCCAACCGAAATTTCCGAAATTTTTTGGTAAATAGTAAACAACCGTTATCTTAATAGAAAAAGACTTGTAGTTTAACGAGACAAGTTCAGGAGAAAACGGATTAAGAAGAGAAATTCAGTGCTTCTCTTGGAAGTATTTCTGTTGTAGGTATTTCCTTGATATACCAACAACAATAAACAAGAATCTTGATATGTTGTATAATTTTTATCAATGCTGTAAATTTTTCACTTTATAAATAATTGTTTTCACTTTATAAATAATTGCAAGCACACCACCCACCCCCTCAGTCCCTATTCCTACCCTACAACAGCGCAGGTTCCGAGATTCCATATCATACCCCAACGCAATACTCCCATACTAAAATGTGTAATTCTAGAAAATGTTCATACCTCCCACATGGAAAGGATTTTTTATGCCTTTCTCCCCTCCCCAGGCTTGGGGCTTACAAGTTAATTAGTGGGCTTCATACCCAAGCTCGTTTACTGGGCGCTAGAATAAAGACTGACAATCAAGGGTGGAGTAAAATGGCTAAGGGCAAAGGCCCAAAGCCGATTTAATCATTAAAACTTCCTTGAATTATTTACAAAAACAGTTGGCTCTAAAAAATGTGTTGAGCCCAGTAAAGGTGAGGGAATAAAAACGCCAAAATAAATTTAACTAAAATAACACAAGAACCATGCGGTCAGGACAAGGGGAGGAGGAGGGACGTTGAAACGAACGTGTCATCGAGCGAAGCAAGAATGAATGAATGCACAACAGCTTAGTTGCCAGGCCCACGACACCACATTACAAGCGGGGGCTCAATACATTGAGACAACAATACCCCTTGTCCAGGCCCCCGCACATGCCATATGCTATTACATAACAAGAACTGTTACATAACAAGTCCGTGCACGTGTCTCCAATGAGACACTACTGACATTCACAAAACCCCGGGAGAAAGACATAAAATTCCTATTCGCATAGCAAATAATCTCTTTATGTCTTACTCCCCTCCCCAGGCTTGGGGCTTACAAGTTAATTAGTGGGCTGCATACCCAAGCTCGTTTACTGGGCGCTAGAATAAAGACTGACAATCAAGGGTGGAGTAAAATGGCTAAGGACAAAGGCCCAAAGCCGATTTAATCATTAAAACTTCCTTGAATTATTTACAAAAGCAGTTGGCTCCAAAAAATGTGTTGAGCCCAGTAAAGGTGAGGGCATAAAAACGCCAAAGCAGAATGATTAACATCAAGCTGCCGCCCCACCCAAGGGAAATGCAGCCCACAAAGTGTCACATTAAGTTTAAGGGAAAGCTTTGTCAAGATAACAAAATAAAAGCTCTGACAGAAAGCCTAATAGCCAATTAATACATGGTAGGGGGAACAGCTGCCCTTGCCAATCTGAACCCCCAACCTTGACTAAAATAAAACTGATTACAATATATAACATGACTGTTGCTCATGCCACTCAGTTGCACAATCCACAACACAAAGGGGGATTCCCCCAATAGAAGAACACAAGAATGCTCGAACTGAAACCTTAAAAGCCGATTAATACAGGGCAGGGTGAACAGCTGCCCATGGCAATCTGTTCCCCAAACCCTGACTAATTTATCACAATATACAGAAAGGTTTAACAGGAACTGCTGCCCTTGCCAATCAGTTCAGAAATAGCTAGAATAAAGGGGGATTCCCCAATATGTAATATGGAACACCAATAAAAGGACTTAAAAAGTACAAGATAGCTGCCAACTATCCTCGGGAGCATTGCCGGATTTCATACGTCGGGGGCCTGGGTACAATCGGTGTATTATGGGATTAACAACACAAGACCCATATATTCAGAAAGAGCACACCGAGCTTTACAAAATCTTTAAGTTTCGTGTTAATTGGGCCAATATTGAACAAGATACAGCCATTCAAAAACTTTAAAATTTGCAAAGAAATGTATGGCTTTCCGGACAAGTGTCCGGAAAATGTATGAATTTCCGGACAAGTGTCTGGCAATCCATACATTTGTTGCTAAATTTTTACGTTTTTGAATGGCTGTATCTTGTTCAATATTGGCGCAATTTACACGAAACTTAAGGATTTTGTAAAGCTCGGTGTGCTCTTTCTGAATATATGGGTCTTCTGTTGTTAATCCCATAATACACCGATTGTACCCAGGCCCTCACGGTATGAAATCCGGCAATGGGGAACTGCTGCCCTTGCTAATCAGCACCCCTAGCTCCCAGGAAGATTTGTCACCCAAAGAGTGATGAAACTGCTGCCCTTGCTAATCAGACCCATCACCCCTGAGTGACCTGCACATGACTCCCCCCGCAAGCCATGTGCATGTAAATAGTAAGCTAACTTACAAGTGAAGGTAACGTAATATACTTAAGAAAAGCATTAGACCTCCACCGACCGAAAGCTCTGATTTGAGCGTCAGACATACCCCGTTCAGCAGCAAATGATGCAGCGCCAATGCGAAAACTATGGCCTTTGTAACGCGTCGAGTCGAGCCCACAAGCCTTCAATGAAAGAGAAAGGAGTTCTGCAAAACGGGTACGTGAAACTGGGCTATTATCAGAATTAAGAAAAAGTGGGCCAGGCCTGTTCCCCCGTAATGACAAATACTCCAGTAGCAAGTGTACTGGACAGCAAGAATTATGGCGGTGTAAAATCACAGAAAAGGGACGCTGATTGTAATTATGCTTAAAATTGCCAAACGTGAGTTTAAGAGCCACAACCTGCTTGGAGGGATCTAATAACTTAGATAGCTGATGAACCTGCAAGGGGACATGAGCATCTTTCGGTGAATTGTAGGTGATCTCCCCAATTCTCAAGAAGGCAAAAAATGCTATAGAGCACATGGCCTTGAATTGAAAACTTTGGTAATGGGTTATAGTAAGCTGGGCCGATGACTCAATAATTCTGTTAAGCACTGGAAGGGTGATAGGTAGACGGCTATCAAGGCGTGAGCCTATCTTGCCATAACCTTTTAAAATCTGGATAATAAAGAAGGCTTTGGTGGGATCGGCGAGGCCTAAAAATTTATGAGAATAGCCCAATGCAGAAACATATGAACTCACAGTAGATGGAGCATATTTTTTGTCGTACATAAAAGCAATAAACAGAGCCAACGTATGGGGCGCAATGGGAAAAGGTTTGCTCACAGAATGGAAAATCGTAGAGAGAAATTGGTAGAATAATCTCCAAGCCCGCTGATAAGTTGAAATAGACGAAGGTTGAAGGCTCGACTTAGCAAGCATAGCTACTATAGCACCCAATTGTGAGGCTGCAGATACTGGGGAATCTCTGTGGGTAAGGAGTCCATGTGAGGAGGTGCCAAGCGCCTGAAAGTCTGGACCTGCAAGCGAGACAGAGCATCAGCCAGTTCGTTACGAACTCCTGGTATGTGTTTAGCCTTGAATAGAATGTTGTAATGTAAACAAATCGAAACCACCTTTCGCACAAAAGCCATCAGAGATTTATCCCTACAAGTTTGCCTGTTTATTACATGAACCAGCGCTTCGTTGTCGGTAAAAACCAAAATGCACTGATTGCTCATCGCTGCACCCCAAAGGTACAAGCTTAGTACAATAGGGTAGAACTCGAGAATGGCAATATTTTGGTACTGTCAACTAGATGGCCATTTCCCGTAGCACCAGTGAGACCCAAATAAAGCCCGGAAACCCAAGGCACCTGAAACATCAGTGAAAAGATTTAGCTTGGATGAACTAAGCCAGGTATCTTCAAGGAAGAAGGACTTGCCATTGAAATTAGACAAGAAAGACAACCATAAATTTAAATCCTCTTTGACTTCTCTGTTAAATCTAATGCAATGATTAGGCATGCGAACCCCCACAGTCAAATCGATAAGCCGACGTAAAAATGCTCTACCTGGCCTAATAACAGAACACGCAAAATTTAAAAGCCCAACAAGCCATTGAATTTCCTCTAGGGTAACTTTTTTTCGACGACTAAATTCTGAAACGAGGGAAACACATTTCGTAATTTTTTCCATGGGCAAGCGAGCCTCCAACAGAATTGAATCTAGTTCAATACCTGCAAAAGACAGAGAGGTAGCGGTACCACAGGTCTTCTCTGGCGCAATGGGAATACCAACGTACGAACAAAGTGACAAAAATAAATCTAACTGCTATTGACAGAGTTGCTCTGAAAGAGCAACTAAAAGGAAGTCATCAAGAAGATGCAAAATATAATCAATTTTTAACTTATTATGAGCAACCCACTCCACTGCAGTGCTAAAAGTTTCAAATGTCAAACAAGATGATGAACAGCCCATAGGCATGCAACGGTCATAATAATACAGCCCCCTACACTGCATACCGAGGAGACCATAATCATCAGTGTGAATAGGAATAATACGGAAGGCATTTTTTATATCCGTCTTAGCCAAAAAGCAACCAGGGCCTGCCCTTTTTATGAGCTCGATGGCCCCATCAATTGTGGCGTAATGAACACTGGTATGCTCAGGGGGTATGCCGTCATTAACAGATGCTCCCTTAGGAAAAGAGAGATGGTGAATTAGGCGAAATTCACCAGGCACTTTCTCGGGCACAACACCCAAGGGGGAAATCCAAAATGGGGACAGTGGTGGAGACTGAAAAGGCCCTGCTAGCCGTTGGGCTTCAAGCTCTCTTTTGAGTTTAGACTCAACTGCCGAAGGATTATCTAAAGCAGACAACAAATTTTTAGCGTTGCGCGACTGGCGCACGCCTTGAAAATGAATAGGAAAGCCGTTCGTAAACCCAGATATAAGAAACTCAACAATGGAATGGGTATACCCATCAAGGAAAAAACTTAATCTTTCAACTCTTACGGGTGTTGGCAGGGTGCGAGGACTGGGACTTGGCAGTTGAGGGATGACAACTGGATTGCTTGCTTTGGCCACGAAAATTACAGTTGGAAACAGGGTGTGACCTCTCACACTTATAACACTGGTGTTTGTAGGCACAGCCTGGGGCACATTTACGCCCCTTATGGAAGCGAAAGCAGTAGCCTTTAGGGGTGGTCTCAACCTTACCAGGAACCCGCCCCTGAGACGTGGGTTGAAATGGTCTGGGCTGGGTTACCTGGTTAGACTTGAGCCACAGCTCATCGTGTATCCTATCCCAGGGGAGGGCTGAACGATGGGCCTGCATTAAAAATCGAAAATTCTTGTCGTAATATTTCCAGTTATGACCCCTAACTGCCAAATCCTGAACAGTATCACAGTACTTCATGAGGGCGGGGGCGTCATGAGGGAACCGCCTGGTGTAGATACCCACAAATATGTGGAAACAATTGAACCAGGATTCGATAGATGTTATTTTCTTGGCCTTAGTTATGGGCTCAATGCAGAGAGAGGGAAGTGGGCCACTCTCAGGATTCTGCACAGCTAACTGATATCGGTTTGCATAAACCGGGTTGGCAAGGAGAGAGCCAAAGTCAATGTACTCGTCCTTCCAGATTTTCTCGCGTAGCTTATCGGTGACACGAGCATCAACAGGTAATGTAGGCTCGATTTCCAGCCGTTATGGGAGTCCGGTGATTTATCCTCCTCCCAACTAGGGCTGGATCACTGGTCCGTAGCGCTTGTCCGTGACGTCACATCCGGTTTTTATGCAAATTACCATGCGCGGAGGAAAAAATGGCGGAGTTTGTTGCTCCGCAAAAAATTGAACCTGTTCCATATGGGAATGTTTTGGATAGTCCAAGGAAAAGCGTAAAAAGAGACAGGGGCTTATTTCAAAGCTACCAGAAACCGTAGTCAGAGAGCATCTTGTTAAGAAGGGTATCTTTACAATGATTGTCACGAATCACTGAGCAAAAAAATATTTGAGTTAGTCGAAATCGTCGATCCTGCGCCCAAAAGAACTGTCTACTGAAACCAGGAATCAAAAGCCAACGTTGCTTCATCAGCCTGCCTGTGTTGCAAGACATGCCTAGCAGACTAGAGGTTTTCCTTGCCAATTTACCATGCCGGTTCTACCACTATGTGTACAGTGTGTAGCATGACTGAATGTCACTTGTCCTACAGAATTTCCAAAGGAAAGAAGCTCCCGAGTTTAAAATGGAGGCCATAGATGCATGAAAACCTTACTTGTCTGTTCTTTTGGGTGTGCTCACATGGGCAGATAATTTAATGGATAATAATTAATTAAACTTACATATACAGCGATTTCAGGTGTCTGTTTTGAAATGTATCACTATTATAATCATCCTTACATAATTTACAAAATTTCTAAGGCTTGCAAGTTTTTTTCCAAATCCCTTAAATCTTCATCAAAATGCAAAAGTAAACCACCCCTATGGCATAGTGTGGTGTGTACATTCCTAATTGTCAGAACAATACATCAACATGAAATCTGCAATTCACAGGGACCTACAGGTAAGGTGTGTTACTTCCTTCCAGGCCATTCTTATAGTGGTATTCTTCAATGTTTTTGAAGGACCTTGACTA
>JAHPZR010015405.1:167500-177500 GCA_019787425.1 Platygyra sinensis | reverse complement strand
TAGCACGACATGAATAAACCGCCCTCAGCTCCTTTTTTGCGTGTAACGCTTTCGTCATTTTGCTCATCTCCAATAGAAGCTGCTTGTATACATATTGAAGTAAGGACCCTGGCTCGGTCCTGGATAAGCGAGTTGAGCAGAGAGGTAGCCAAAGAACAACCAGTGAATCAGACTCATCTACGCAACATCGAAGATGCAGTATGATCGGGAAGGAATGAAAATTACGAATTTTTCTGAGGCCGTTGGCTGTGAAACTAAAACATCTTTCCCTTCTAACAAATTGACAATGGCTTCCTGTTGTGTTTCTCTAAATTTCTCGATATGGAAGCGCTCTAACACACACTTTTATACAGAAGAAAACTCATCCGCACTGATATCCACCATTTTGGATAGACAATTGACAGAAACTATGACCAATCACAGAGAAGCCTGCTCGATTCGAGCAGGCTTCTCTGTGATTGGTCAAGAAATACAATGGGTAGACCAGTGATCCAGCCGTGGTGTGGGGCAAGGAACGCGGGCTCACAAAACGGCTGGAAATCGAGCCTACAGGTAATGCTACTGATTGAAAGCACTGACCTGGCACTTGTGGCGGGCTATCTGATGTAGAGGGTATCAAGCCCATCACGGCAGCGGAAGCAGTTGCCAAACTTCCTTGAACAACAGACGTTGCGATGGCATCAGAAGCTGCAGTAGATGAGGAAGACTGGGTGGCTGCGGTAGTTACGGGAACCTCCTGGAGGGCTGACAGTACTGTGGGAGGGAGACTTCGGGGATTCTCCGCCGGTGATAAACGGCGGGAGACCTCATCCGCCACCTGGGTTATCAGCGCCTCCATAATCTGAGGTGACAGCAGGGCATCATGTTGTGACAGTTGTTCGAGTTGTGGCAGTCTGGGAGGGTCCTGAGAAGTGACTGGGGTGGCTGAAGCTTGCCCGGGTACTGGGGCTGGACTCCTCCTACTTGTCCTGACAGATAAGCCACGGGTGGCCACGCTGCTGGCACGGACACTAGCCCGAGGGCTGGGGCTCGGGAAGTGTGGCTACGGGACTTGACTTTAGGCATCTTAAAAACCTGCAGAAAAAGGGGAGAAAACTTGGCAGGAACAGGAAACATTGCTGACTTAAGCTGACGCATGGTCAAGCAGAGTATAAATGAATGTAACCTGGCAGGCCCAACCATGTCAAGACAAATAGTCGACGAGTTGGCTGGCCTATTAACGCCAGCAAATGAAAAAAGAAAACGGAAAGGTGCCCGCATAACTACATATGACAAGCAACACAATTAGAAACAAATAACAGGGAGAAACCCCAAAGAAAAACAGTGCTGGGGACAACTACATATCCAGCCAGAACTGACCAGGCAGCATAACTACATATGCCGAGCTGTCAAATAACCTAGTCACAACTACATGTGACTAGAAATAAACTGTATGAAAACTAGGTCAAACAGTCTGTCAAATTAAAACGCTTGCATAACTACATATAATAAGCAAACTAATAACCGCACAGCAAAAATTGAATGCCCAAAGTAAGCCAAAATAACATGTGCGGGCGGGTTACGAAGCCAAACTCAAGCGTCTCCGAGCAGACCCACAGCCTTTATAATGGCGCCACGATAACTCCGGTAAAGCAAATATTGCCCAGTTGGATTAACGTGAACGCCATCCCTCAGGTAAAGGTCCTTATGGGGACTATTGAATTCAGCATGGGACCAACAAAAAACAGTTGGAAATTCTTCCAACACAATGCTAACATAATGATTTAAAAGTGTAGCGTGGTCCAAGAATGCCATAGCATGCGGCACGGAAATGCTACGTGGGATGACACCACAAACCCCGATCACGCGGACAGAATAATCCCTTCGAAGCAAACGCACAAACTCCTCTATTTGAGAGCCTACGGTCTGGGGAAGGGCATGGGAAAGGTCGTTCGTACCTATTTCCAAGATAACAATATCTGGAGCAAGGTCCCTGACCACGTGAAGGTCATTTTCTTCGAGCGATTGCACAGTGCGACCGCCAACGCCATGTAAGTGAACCGACGCTGTACCACGAAGGTTAAAGTCGCTAGCCGCCCGGGAATCAAAACCCAACTCCAAATCGCGCTTGGGGCGCCTTACAAACGAATGGCCTAAAATAAGCGCGTTTGGTACGACCTTAGCCATAAATAAAGCTTACCTTTAGGTCAACGTTGAAACGAACGTGTCATCCAGCGAAGCAAGAATGAATGAATGCACAACGGCTTAGTTGCCAGGCCCACGACACCGCATTGCAAGCGGGGGCCTCAATACATTGAGACAACAATACCCCTTGTCCAGGCCCCCGCACATGCCATATGCTATTACATAACAAGAACTGATACATAACAAGTCCGTGCACGTGTCTCCAATGAGACACTACTGACATTCACAAAACCCCGGGGAGAAAGACATAAAATTCCTATTCGCATAGCGAATAATCTCTTTTCTAAGACCACACAACACAGATGAAATTAATCTCTCTCTAATCTCTCTAATGAATCATTCTTCAAAGCTGTTATGTCTAGTTTCGCAGCGCGTCTTTATCGAGTAACACTGAAGCAAGGTATAATTTCTTAGGAATAATTGAGCAAAATTATTTATCCACAGCTTATGCAAAGTCAGAACGCCAGAGAAATATGAAAATGGCG
Organism: Platygyra sinensis; assembly: GCA_019787425.1. Lineage (NCBI taxonomy): Eukaryota > Metazoa > Cnidaria > Anthozoa > Scleractinia > Merulinidae > Platygyra > Platygyra sinensis. Next base: position 174,831 of record JAHPZR010015405.1, on the reverse strand, counting down.
TTGTCACCGTGAAAACGCATCAAAATTAATGTTTTCCGTCTACCTAAGACCCAAAGCCAGCGGAGTTTTCAAATTCCTACGCTTTGAAAAGCATATTCAGAAAGCTTTGTTTTTGTGAACATAAATTTCCTCTTATACACGTGATTTCTTCGCATAGCCATTTATTGTACACTTTTTCCTTTTTTTATTCATATCGAGAACATCAGGGACGCTGTTGATTATTTACATATTTACCTGAAGAGGAGCGAAGCTGCAACCAAAATGTTTTGAAAAACCTTTTTGAGCCAGTGACAACATATTTTCACTGATCAAACTTTTAACCATGCCTTACTACAAACTAAATATTTTTAGGTTATAGAGTATTGTAATACAAATGAGAGAAGTTTAATCGTGAAAAGGGCTTCATACGTTCTTACGCAAACTCTCTTATAAGCTATCGCAAGAGCGTCTAAAATATCAATCAATGGCAAATCCATATTGAGCCTCCTTCTGAAGATAAGGGAAAATTATTTGATGACCTTCTGTAACACAAAATGATAGACAATAAAATAATTATAGCATAGATACAGAACACGCCGACAAAGAATTCATTTATTTAATGACTATCATGAATTTCAATAAAAGAGCGAGGCTGGTATCAGCTTTGCAATTTATGGAAAGGAATTCCGAATCTGATAAAGTGCTTAACGTTCAGAATCAGTTAGAGCTCAGGAAGAGAACATTAAAAGTGCCTATGAAGTAAAAAATAATTGCTGCTTATTTCAAAGTATAGAAGAATGGCATTTTTCTTTTAAGAAAATCTTTTTTCGTTTTAGAGATATTTACGTTTTTGTGAGTAAAGTGATGACGTCATAGCTGGTTTCACTGAAACAGTGAAACACTCGGTCAAGAATATCTCTAGAAATATAAAAGCAGTGTTCTTCAAACTTGGCATCAGGACTGTACATCAGAAAAGAAGCAAAATGACACCTGTCGTGCTGTTGCCATGACAACAGTTATGCCGCTGGTCCTGTTTTAATTAAATCTAAAATTCCCAGTTTTTATCGTAAACAAGGATCATCTACTCGCAACAAGCTGATGGGGAGAGTTGAGACAATATGGGAACCATGTGTGCTCTGAGCTAGACCCTCTGTCCCACTTTAAAAGATTGCAAATGGAGATATTTGGTTTTTCACAGAAAGAGACTGGAGCCAAGGTTGTTGCCACGGCAACACCATAGTAGGTGTCATTCTGTTTCTTTTGTGATGTTCATTTCTGGTGCCAAGTTTGAAGAACATTGCTACGATATTTCTGGAGATATTCTTGAAAGAGTGTTATACTGTTTTAGTGAAACCACCTATGACGTCATCACTTTCCTCATTTGCATAATACAACAACGTAAATATCTCCAAAACGAAAAAAGATATTCCAAAAGGGAAAACGCCATTCTTCTTTACTTTGAAAAGCCTTTCAAATAACCAGCAATTATTCTTTACTTCATAGGCACTTTAATCTATGGTTTCTACTATCTCCAAAATAGGAGTAAAAGATGTTTACGTCGTCTATTTAACAAAATAGTATAGAGTCAGTGGGAAAGAAATTGCGTTGACACTTCTGGTTAAACAAATAATTTTTACATAGTGGTAGCAACATTAGCATTTTAATATTTTGAACTTCTTGTGGAGATGTGCATTACATACTATACGTTAGAATCAATTCGATGATAATGCGATTGCCCCCTGTTAAATTAACAATGGCTTCGTTCTTTAGCGTGCTTGAACTAACTCGTCCCAGAATCCTCTCTTTCCTCGGCCATCCACGGGAGCGAGGAATGAGAGGACCGTGGCAACGAAATTTTTGTTAACCATATGACCCATTTTGTCTGTCAAAGATGGACGGTAAATAATACTGACTTATCTAACCGATGAAACTGATAACGGTGCGTTAAAACTTAAAAGGATTGGAGCTGGACAACATTAACAAGACAAGATAACTGCCTGAACTACATCCGACCATTTTTATAGCGAGCCAATCTCTCATCGTATCATCAGTGTGAGAATTGTCAATATGAAGACAACTTTAGTAACGTCTAGTGTTCTTTTGTTGTTTAATTCTTCGCTCTTCCTTGTTGATGGCGGAATTATGGCAAAAAAGACCATCAAGTCTAAGACCATCAAAAAATGTTACTGTGGAACCACTATTTTTTCTTATTTAAATTTATAGATTGTTTATGATATTGAAAACTTTGCAATTTATCACAGCTAGGATATACAACCATACTAAAAAAAAACTAAGGACTAAGTTCCTAACTAAAGATTTTACATTTCCCACCAGTGTGTATAGGCCCCTCTTTTTTGTCCTGTTCCTCGTCTAGGAACAACGTTACCAGCAGTTCACATGAAACATAATAGCTATTTCTTGCTATTTGATTCTCAAAGAGTAGCTTAAACACTATGGAATTTGGTAAAGTATTTTAAATGAACCAAATGGAATGTGTAATCAAACTGTCTTCCAAATGGTTGATGGCAAAAATGTAACATCATAAGGCATTTAATCCACCAAATGCTCAATAAAATATCGGCGAGGCAGACAAAAAGTAGAATTCATATTTAATCTAGCTGAAGTGTAAATAACTCGAGGCAGTTTTTATGATTGTTTTCTCAAACCCCTCACGTCGGGATCAAAACTGTTGACAACATCGTTGTAAATTCTACAAGTGTTATTGTGACGAAAGCACGTTAGATTAGATTAATTTATACAACACTGAAAAGTTAGTTAACGTTGAATGATATAACCTAATGTTTTCATTGCTTTTTGTTTATTTTTTTTTATTTCTGGGGGGGGGGGGGGGTGTATTACCCTACTTTTTTCCATTTGGCTTCAACCAAATTTGTTTACTTTTACTTATTTGGTTTTACCTCTTGCCTAAAAAGACAAACTTCTGAGCTCAACTTTTGAGCGATTCTATTTCCTACCAAACACGATTGATGTCAAGACGGATTCAAAAACCCATTCCCTACACATACCTTAAAACCTGTTGCTTTCATGGTTGCAGAAGTCGTGAAAAGTATGCCTTAAAAATTACGTGTGTTGTAATCGGTCCGCTAAATTGTTCCCAGTTGTCTTAGTTCTACAGATACGCGATATTCCTTTCCATGGTTCTATTCTCATACTGGAAAGAGGAATGAGAGCTGGGAATGAGAGCCCATTTCGGAAAAACGTCTATCACAATAGATTTTAAAAAATGTCTTAAAATAAAATTCATGTGTAGTAAGTTTCGTGACAGCTTAGGGATAAATTATCAAAATATGCTTTCATTCTGATACCATAGCTGACGTTCTAACAAAACGGTTTCTGTTCTACTTGGAATGATTTTGTTTCAGTTCCATAATACGGGATTTGGTTTCCGTCGCTGATGGTCTGTTAGATGGATCAAGCTTCCAGCAGGACGTCATTAACTCAATCCACTCTGTAGGAGGAACGTTGCCCCTTTCATGGCGATTCTCGCGCTCTATTTCTCGAGACACTTCATCTGTACTCATTGAGCTTAACTCAGGGGACGCTCTCTTGCCGAACCACATTTCCCACATCATTATACCGAAGCTGTGTATGTCCGCCTTCGAGTCGTAGATTTTGCCTTCGTGTACCTCGGGCGCCATGTACAATGGAGTGCCTAATCTCGTACCAGTTATCATGTTTTTGCACGTGGCCAAACCAAGATCTGCTACTTTGATGTGATCCCGCCTTGATATCTATAAATTTAGTTTCGTGAAACAACTCGTTGGCTAATTAAGACAAACCTTACTCTGAAAACTAGTGGAAAAAGCAAATAGCACCTTAGCGCAAAGTTGCGCTGTGAGGAAATGCCCTAACATAAGTCAACACGTAATTGATTCACTATTAGTGACTGTCGAAACCGATTGTTACCAATGAATGCATCTAAGAATATTAAATGAGATACTCCTGTATGCAAAAGTGTTCAGTTAGATCCAAAATTGACAACGACGAGAGTAGTAAACTGTTTTCCCTCACCCTTGAGTTGTCTTGAGCTAAACCATTGCATCATCTTAACCGATAAGCGAGAAGGTTATTCGTCAGACCTCAACTTTTGCTTAACTGACTAGTGTAAATTTTAGAAATGTTCCCCTTAAAAGACAAATTAGGTTAATGTGACTGTTCTCAAAAGAAGTATATGGTTGGACTCAGTAAGATGTGAATAATCGTTGCAGCTATGAACACTAGTTGAGCAGTAGCAGTAGCCTTAAAACGTCAAGGCTTGCACCCCGCTGGGGCTCAATGTGGTTTCTGAAATGTGATATGTGGTATTCCGCAGGGTTGTATATTAGGACCTCTGCTGTTTACTATTTTCCTTAACGATATTCTCTCATTTGATTTGTTTTCAAAACCAGAACGTATGGAAATGATACGACTCTTACCTCATCTTCGAAAAACCCATATGTCCTTGAACACAAAATGAATTTTGATATGAATTAAAGCCAGTCATTGCTGACAGCAAACAAATTAACTCTAAATGTTTTGAAAGCTAATTACAAAATACAGAGATTAAATCAACTTTCTTGAAGTCTGTAAATGGGTCAACTGTTCCAGTACATATCGGTGCGGTGCTATACCAACCGAGCTGACATGTCAACTGGAAGCTGCTCATTTTGGCCATCAAAACAATACCCGAAAATCAGGGCTTCAACGGCGATTCGAGCCCAGGACCTCCGCGATTCAGGTGCGATGCTCTATCCACTGAGCTATGAAGCCACACATTGGGAATGAGGTCAATTTATGGAGTTCATATCTTCCCGTGCAGTGAAATGATGTGAAGTATATATGAAATAATTCATATTTGAACTGCGATTGTAGATGAAAGTAAAGAGTGATCATCACTCTTCACTTCAATCTACAACCGCAGTTCAAATCTGAATTATTTTATGTATACTTCACAAAATAATACCCATGCACATTAAGACCGTCTTCTTACCTCCAATTAAGCCACAGTACACTTACCAAAACGTTATCCAGTTTGAGATCCCTGTGAACCATTTCCTTGGCGTGGATGAACTCCAGGGCATCCAAAATCTGCTTGCTCCATTGGAGAGTACTAGCCACTGCTTTCTGTGTTTTCCAAGGTTTGCATGTTTCGTTTCCGAAGATGTGATTCTTGAGACTGTCATTGCACAGTTCGAAAACCAAAGCCAATGACAGCAGACGGTAGTTTTCAACATTCATGACAACTCCGTAGAATTCCACTATGTGCATGTGCTCAAGCTGCCTGTTTCAGGGACATTTTTATCAGCTTTCCGTTGAATTAAATGCCTGACAGTCAAGACTGAAGAGGACTGTCATCTTAGTTTTCCAAAAAATGGACAGCAGCACAGAAAGGTGCTTTAGAGTTTCATCCAGGAGGGTCAAAATTAGGAAGCACGTTGTGGACTAGTATAGAAAGGGAAAAGGAGGAAAGAGGTAAAAGGGGGGAGCCCGCGCAAGGTACGGCGGAGAGAGTGGAGTGTGGGGGAGTTAATCAGCTTTCCGTTGAAATAAATGCCAGACAGTGAAGACTGAAAAGGACTGTCATCTTAGTTTTCCAAAAAATTGACAGCACAGAACGGTGCGTTAGAGGTTCATCCACAGGCTCAGAATTAGGAACCACTGTGGACTAGTGTAGAAAGGGGAAAGGAGGAAAGAGTAAACAGGAGGGAGTGCGCGTAAGGTACGGCGGAGAGAGTGGAGTGTGGGGGAGTTCATTTGTCTGTTGATCACATGCAAGCTTTATTCCTCGTTAAATACTTTGATATGTATCCACTTGCATTGCTCACGTATTTCCTCTGCCAACCAAAGACTAACTCATTAAAGGGGACAAAACACGCACACTTACCTTAACATGCCGGCCTCTCTGAGGAAAGAAGCGACACCGTGGCTGGATGGGCCTGGGAGGTCCTTTAGCTTCTTGATAGCCACTTGTTTCCATCCATGCCTGGGAGGCTTATATTTTCCTTTAAAAACTGCGCCAAAAGAGCCAGTGCCAAGGCAATCCTCCTCTTTCTCTTTCCAACGTACATGTAACCTCTCTTTCTGAAGTTGACAAGAAGGAGACATAACCTGGATCTCTTGCTCGATAGCATCAAACATTAGCTGCTCATAGAGCTCTTGTATATTCCTGTGCAAAGGGGTGTGTTTTTCTACGATCTCTTTTGCTTCGTCTTTGCTTTTGGTGAGATCTGCACACCTCCGCTCGTACTTGGAAATCAATTCTTTGAGGCATCTTCTTATCATGTCAATTCGCTCTTTTTCTTGAGCGAATTCGCCCCGAACATGATTTGTGACGTCGTGTTCGATGAATTCCTGAAGAAACTTTGTTGAAAGCTCAGTAAGGTCCTGACAACAATCTTTCCGTAGGTTTTTCTCTCTGAAGTGCTTGTCGGCAACTAAATACCCAAATACAGGTGCAGAAAAAACTCCTGCTGCTATGCCAACGGGGAACAAGACAGGCATAAACGCAACCAGCGTTACGGTCAGAAATTTCTTAACTCTTGGATTCAGTGGAAGACGCAGTTTACCAGAAGGAACCTCAAAGGGAGTGAAGTCATCAGCTGAGCCAGAACCAGCAAGGACTCGATCAATTTCACGAACGTCCTTCTCGAAATCGAAAAAGCTTTGTTTAAAACGAGCCTCGAGATCATCGTGGGCTGTTGAGAATAGCTTCTCTTTGTTTTCAAGCTCTTGAAGGAATGACTGCAATCGATGTTCAATACAGGCCTTAAATTTCTCTTTCAACTTTATGTCACTCTCTCGTTCCTCAATCTTGGGCAGATCTCTGTCTGTCCACTTGCAAAATGCACGTCTTACGTCATCCGATTGCAAGTAGGATATCACGCGCCCAGAAATACGTTTCACGTGATGGGAGAATGCTTCTTGAATCTCAGATAAGAGGTTCCCCTGCTTCAGCCTCTCGAGCCTTGATTCAACTTCTTCGCGGGCCTTGAGTTGCTCTTCTCGGTTGCGCTTGATATTTATTTCACCTTTCACGTTATCTGACAATTTTATGAGATTCCCACTGATTAAACTGTTAAAACATAAAACAGAGTGAAAGTACTTATTTCATATGTTTCATACCATGGCTGCCGAGAGTTCGCTGTATTAGAACTTAACTGATCGACGGAGCTGGGGTGGGAAATTGGAATGTTGGGTGGGGAATTTGACTCGTTTAAAGACGTTGTCAAATTCTCTCTCCATATAGTAGATAAGTCTTCCATGTCAATTAAACAAGAGTTGCTACGAAAACCCTACCCTGAGGAGAACAAGGTCAGTCAAAACCCCTACCTACCGGCGAACAGGGACAATCA